>JAQZBX010095279.1:0-11932 GCA_029593785.1 Cabassous unicinctus
AACTCTGAGACACATACTAATCAGAATGTCAAATGCAAGACAGAGAGAATTCTGAGAACAGCAAGAGAAAAGCAATGCATAACATATAAGGGATACCCAATAAGATTAAGTACTGATTTCTCATCAGAAACCATGGAGGCGAAAAGACAGTGGCATAATACATTTAAGTTACTGCAAGAGAAAAACTCCCAGCCAAGAATACTATATCCGGCAAGATTGTCTTTCAAAAATGAGGGCAAGTTTAGAATATTCATGGATAAATAGAAACAGAGTGTTTATAACAGAGAGACTGGCCTTGCAGGAAATACTAAAGGGTGTGCAACAGTCTGAGAAGAAAAGACAGAGAGAAAGGCTTGAAAGAGGGTCTAGAAATGAAGATTATATCAGTTAAAGTAACTAAAAATCTCAAAAGATTGGTGAAAATAAAATAGGACAGATAAAACCCAAAGGTCAAAATGGATGAAATAAGAACTGCCTTTACAGTAATAACATTGAATGTTAATGGATTAAACTCCCCAATCAAAAGACACAGACTGGAGGAATGGATAAGAAAATATGAGACACCTATATGCTGTCTGCAAGAGACTCACCTTGGACCCAAGGATACCAATAGATTGAAAGTGAAAGGCTGGAAAAAGATATTCCATGCATGCAGTAACAAAACAACAACAACAAAAAAAAAAAAAACCCCAGAGTAGCTATACTTATATCAGATGAAATAGGCTTTAAAGGACACTAGTAATGCACACTCTAAGGAGGAAGTCAGGGAAAAAATTCCATTTACAATAGCGACTGAAAGAATCAAATATTTAGGAATAAGCCTAACCAAGGATGTAAAGCATTTGTATTCAGAAAACTACAATGCATTTCTAAAAGAATTTTTTTAAAAAGCCCTAAATAATTGGAAGAACATTCCATGCTCAAGGATTGGAAGACTAAATATCATTAAGATGTCAATTCTACCCAAATTGATATACAGATTCAATACAACCTTGATAAAATTCTACCTATATTTTTAAAATAAATGGAAAACATAATTATCAAATTCATGTGGAAGGGTAAGTGGTCCCGAATAGCCAGAAATATCTTAAAAGGGAAAAGCAAAGTAGGAAGACTCTCACTTCCAGACTGTAAATCATATTAGCTAGCTACAGTGGTAAAAACAGCATGGTACCGGCATAAAGAGAGACACATAGACCAATGGAACCAAATTGATGGTTCAGAAACAGACCCTCACAGCTATGGTCAAGTGATTTTTCACAAGCCTGTCAAACCCACCCAGCTCAGGCAGAAGAGTCCAATCAACAAATGGTGCTGGGAGAACTGGATATACATAGCCAAAAGAAAGAAAGAAGACCCCTGTCTCACATCTTATACAAAAATTAACTCATAATGGATCAAAGAACCATAAAGCTTCCAGAAGAAAATGTAGGAAAACATCTTCAAGACCTGGTAGTAGGTGGTGGATTCTTAAAGGAAATAAGAGGAGGAATGAGACGGACTACTGATGGTTAATGTATGTAGAAGTTTTAATTAACTGTACTGTGAAAGTGTGAAAATGTATAGAGTTGATGGTAACACATTATGGTGAGAACAGCTGGTCCTCTTTCTTTCTTTTGGCTATGTAATGTGGCTGGAAAGGGTAGTCTAGGGATGTAAATGTCAATTGACAGAAAGCTAGAGAATCATCTAGGGACTGAATAACACAGTAAACCCAGAGGTGGGTGAGAATTATGGCTGATGGTACAGATGCAAGAGTGTCCTTTGTGAACTAGAGGAGATGTACATCACTATTGCAGGCTGGTGGGAATGTGGAGAAGCATGGGAAAAATATAACTGGAGTGACCTATGGAGAGTGGTTAACTCAACAGCAATACTGTAATATTCTTGCATCTATGCCAAAAATGCATTGTGTTGATAATGCGGGAGTATGGAAAATGTGTGTCAATTGTACTCTATGGACCATGGTCAGTGGTAATAGTCTGATGATATTATCTCATAATCTGTAACAAATGTTTCACCACGGTGTGGTGTGTTGATAGAGGGGTGTTGTTTGGGAATTCTGCACATGTGTGTATTAGTCAGGGTTCTCTAGGGAACAGAATCAACAAGAGATATCTGTAAATAGTATGAGATTTTATAAGAGTCTCTCATACAACCGTGGGGATGCACAAGTCCAGGTTCCACAGGCAGGCTGTAAACCAGGGGCTCTGATGAAAGTCCAATGAAAGTCCTTGATGAGTTTCCAGGAGACGTTGGCTGTTCAAAGATGAGCTGGGAAATTCTCTCTGAATGCTGAAATCACTTCCCCTTACAAGGCATTCAACTGATTAGATAAAACATCACTCATTGCAGTTTAATCAGCCATCTATGCAGTAAACTCACTGATGACTAAAGCCCATAAATGTCCTTGTATTACAATTAGCTCAGTGCTTGCTTGACCAAACAACTGGGCACAATTACCTGGCTAAGTTGACACATTAGCCTAACCATCACAATGTGCATGATTGTTTTGTAAGTTCACAACTTCTGTAATAAAAATATATTTTTAAGAATATTTTTTCTTTATTTTAAAGAATAATAATACACCAAATGTAAGATATGGACTACAGTTAGTAGTAAGACTTTAACGATATTCTTTCATAATTTGTAACAAATATCTCACGATAATGCAAGGTGTTGGTGGAAGGTTGATGTATGGGGCCCCTGTATGGTGTTATGCATGTTTGCTTTGTAACTTCACAACTTTTACTATGCACTTATTGTTTACGTATGTTCATGTATAAATGATATAAAAAATAGTAATAGTAGGGTGGGTTGGGGGGAAAATACACCAAATGTAAGATATTTTGGTTAGTAGTAATATTTTAAGGATGCTCTTTCATCGTTGGTTACAAATGTTTCACAACAATGCAAGGTATTGTGGTGGGGTGAGGTATGAGAGCCCTGTATGATGTCATGCATATTTGTTTTGTAAGTTCACAACTATTACTATAAACTTATTGTTGTTGGTTTTTTTTTTTAAGATTTATTTATTTATTAACTTTTTATCCATTTTTACTGCCCCCCCATACACTTATTGTTTATGTATGTTTATGTTTGAGTGATATACTGCAGAAATCCGTCCTGCAAAGTCTTGCGGGGGTCTGTCCAGCAGAGCCCGCAATGGCGCAGTGAAATTACTCTTAGCACAGAAGTTGAGAGAGGTCAGGGGGAGAGCAGCTGAAGAAGCTATTCTCTCAAGCTGATCCCCAGCATGCTTTTTATTCAGGACTTTTTTTACAGTCAAAGTCCAGGTGCAGATGCAGGGGAGCAGGCAGGTATGGGGGTTGTAAATCCCATCATAAGAATTCCAGGCTGATAATGGAAGCAAGATTACAGAAACATAGGAGATAGGGTGGGAGATAAGATAAGCAGGAAAGTTCCCGTTTATGGCAGGAACTGATATGGTGAGTTCTCTGTGTGGGCAGAGAAACAGGCCTCCAAGTTATTTCTATAGATGTAAAGATCAGAGGGTTCCCACAATATACTTCAATAAATTTTTAAAAATCTAAATAAATAGATAAATAAAGGACCTTAGCTACAAAGATTATATCAATATTGGTTCACCAATTGTAACAAACATACCACACTAATGTGAACTATGAAAAATAGGGGAATCTATCCGGGGGAGAGGCTGGGGAGGTTTCAATGGGACTCTCTGTACTTTCGATGCAATTTTTTCATAAACCTAAAACTGCTCCAAAAATAAAGCTTACTAAAAAACAAAAAATCTGAGCTCCACATCTAAGGATATGAAAAAAAAAAATCTTACTAATGCAAGATATTAATCATAGGAGAAACTGCCTTTGGAATGTACAGGAACTCTCTCTAATATTTTCACAATTTCTCTGTAAACCTAAAATTGTTCTAAAATTAAAATTCTACTTAAAAAATTAATCCGATGATGAAAGTACACCAAACACAAAACACCCTGCACCAATCCTTCATCTTTTTTTTAGAAAACGCTGAAGATATATCAGTATAATAATAATAGCTAACTTTAGTTGGGCCCTTTTAATGTTCAAAGCTCTGTTCAAAGAGGTTTATTTGTACTGATTAACTTAATCCCCACATCAAACCTATGAGGTGGGTATACTGTTATTCCCCTTTTAAGAGAAGGAAACAGAGGCAGGGAGGGATTGAAGAGCCACAGGAAGTGTGGCTCCAGAGGCCCAACATCCGGTCAGCCCAAGAACTGCCAGCGCCTCACACTCAACAGTGAGGGCTGAACAGATCTTTATGAACCTGGCAAAATACCCAGGAAATCTGTTTTTTCTTAATGAGTCCTCAATATGTTTTGTCTCCGTCCACTGCTGGTGAAAAGTAGACTGCAAAATATGTAATGACATAGCTGCCCTAGAATTACACCAAGGTTGTTCTTGTGTTGATTTCATTATTATATCAGAAGTTGAAACAGTTCTTTCCCAAAAGTCATTTAATACTATTCTCTAAGTTTCTTCTTTCAATTTATCACTTCTTTGGTTTTGTTGTGTTTGTTTTTTTAATAGCAGCACAACGTTATAATCACACCTAAAATATTAACCATTTCTTAATATAATCAAATATCCTGTCAGTATTCAAATATTCCTGATCGTCTCATAAACTCTAATTTTTACCATTTGAGTCAGGATCCAAAAAAGATCCGCACATTGCAATTGATTGATTTGCCTCTTGAATTTTTCTAAATGTATAAGTGTCCTGTTCCCCTTCTCTTTTTTTCCTTGTAATTCATACAGAAATGGGTTGTTTGCCCTGGATAGTTTCCCACACTAAAGATTTGGCTATTATACTCTTGTTAGCATGTCTCTTTGTCCCTTGTGTGTTCCGTATAAACCGACGGCAATGGTTAATTTTATGTGTCAACTTGACTAGGTGTCCAGTTGTGTGGTCAAACACTGGCCTAGATGTTTCTGTGAAGGTATTTTGTAGATGTGATTAGCATATATAATCAACTGATTTTAAGTTAAGATGATTACCCTTGATAATGTGGGTGGGTCTCATCCAATCGGTTGAATGCCTTAAGAGCAAGAACTGAGATTTCCAGAAGTAGAAATTCTGCCTCAAGACACCATCTGCTTCTCTGAGTTTCCAGCCTTATGAACTCCCTTGTGGAATTCATAATCAAGAATACAATATCACTCTTATATTATAGATTTCATACTTGCCCCTCCCACAATCTTGTGAGCCAATTCCTTAAAATAAATCTAACAGATAAATACATATATCCTGTTGGCTTTGTTTCTCTGGCAAATCCTGACTAATACACTGGTAGTTAGGTTTAAAACCTTAATTAGATTCAGATTTGGCCTTGGGGAAAGAACCGGTTTAGGTGGTACTGTCTTCGTCCTGGTAGATCAGGTCAGGTCAGGTTAGTCACATAATCGGTGACTAACTCTTTGCAATGCTAAGATTAATCAGTGTGTTCAGGTGTTATTAGCCTCATCCATTCAAGTTCCTCACCAGCTTTTGACCTAATGGTTTTAGCAGCCAGTGGTGGTCATAGCCTAGATCCATGATTTCATTAGGGTTTGCAAAATGGTGATATTCTAACTCTATCAATTTCTTTAACATTTAAAAGCTGGGTTTCTTCTATAAAGAAGTACTTTCCCACATGAACTATTTTGGTACTTTGAGGTACCGTTCATGGAGAAAGGGCAGGATAAATCCTTGGTTCTCTCCCGATTTCCAGTTTTCAAAATAATGTGTTGGTCCATAGTGTCCTTCAAAGGGAACCATATGATTTTGTTTTTGTTTCTGTTGTTTATTGTTTTTTCTTTTGGAATCATTATAAACATGTGGATCTTAACATATTTGACATAACTGTCTTTCAACTGAAGAGAATTTAACAACAAGTAAGGTGGCAGGAATGTGGGCCCTGAAACTCAGACCCAGGCTCCAAACAAATTCCACCACTGCTTCCCTTGTGAGATTCGGAAAGTACATTACCCTGTCTGAGCCTCAGTTTCCCCCTTTGCTACAATGGAGGTTTATGAAAACCCAACTTGCAGAACTATCGCAAGAGTTAAGCAAATGTGGGGTAGACAGGGAATGTGGGAAGATGGTGGAGTAGGAAACTCTAGAAATCAGTCCCTCTACCAGAACAATTATTGAACAGGCAGGCACTGTCTGAACCAACTATTTTAAAACTCCAGAGTACAATAGAACACTGTACAGAATCCAGGGAAGAGCGGGAGGAAGAGGCTAGTAAATTATGGTAAATACAGTAATTGCTCTCTCCCTGTGGCAATTACTGTTGCCCAGCTCCCACTCTCATGGCAGGCAGCAGTGGAGTCCAACACATGGTGTAGCTTGCTTGTGCCAGAGAGGGATATAAAAGCCTAGTTCCCTAAGATCTGACGGTGGGGAGGGGCGCACAAGCTGATTGCTGATCACAGGATTTGATTAGCTACTTTGGACCACTGGGAGACCAGCTCCGAGGGAATTCACTGCTCCAGCCTGCCCCAGACAAAAGCAGTGAAGGAGACTGAAAGGCAGTACACTTCCTCAGAGCCGTGGAGGACAGCTGAAGAACTGCATTTGCTGCGCAGGGGCTGAGTCAAGTAGCACAGCTTTGGGGAGCCATGGAAGAAGCTCCTGGTACCCTTCCTGGCTCCTCTTTCATCCCCTCCCCAGCACAGTTTGTAGCCAGCCAGCGCTCCCTTTGTGGGCCCCTGGCCTTGTTCCAGCTAGGAAAAGCTGACTTGGGAAACTCCTCCTACCCCCACTCCAGAATTTTCCTTCCAGGCAAAAGCACCTTGAGACAAGGAAAGCAGTGTATGAAACAGTTAAGGCAGGCAGGCTGGGGCAAAGGCTTACCTGCTTTAAGTCTGGCAGTGGAATACCCAGGAGAGGGAAAAGTTCTGTTTTCTGGAAAGAAGAGTGGGCATTTAAACTCCTGTAAACATGGGAATTCCTAAGGCCACTAGCAAGCACACACCAGGACAAGACAAAGGCACAGAAAACCCAGAGAAAATCCTGGACTTTGTGTTCACCTTGTGCTGATCCTGTGATAGGAGGGTTAAACTCAGACAAAGAGCACCAGCCAATGCAAAGCCAATTTGGAAAGTTGTTGAAAAGTGGGTTTTTTTGTTTGTTTGTTTGTTTGTTTGTTTTAAAGATTTATTTATTTTATTTATCCCCCCCCCTTGCTGCTTGTGCTGCTGTGTCCATACGCTGTGTGTCTTCTCTGTGTCTGCTTATCTCCCCCTTGTTGTGAGGTCTTGCCGCATCAGCCCACGGCGCCGCGCGGGTCGGCCTGCCCTCACAAGGAGGCGCCGGGAAGCGAACCCGGGCCTCCCATATGGTAAACGGGGGCTCTATCCACTGAGCCACACCCGCTTCCCTGAAAAGTGTTTTTTGCTTAGGTTTGTTTACTTTTGTTAGCTCCTGACACTCAATAAAACTTCTGCCATATCACCAGCTGGATACAAACTCAAGAAACAGACATCTCAGCAAATAAATCCCAGAGTTAATATTTTAAAATAGTAAAATGCACAGTGTGTAACAAAGATTACAAAACAAATACACAGGAAATGATGGCCCACCTAAAGGAAGAGGGTAAAAATCTGTAAAATATTAAAGAAGAAGACCACATTATGTCCACACTGGACAAAGACATTTTTTTAAAAAAGATCTTCAGTATACTCAAGGAGATGAGGGAAAATACAGAGAAAGAAGTACGGGATATCAGAAAACAATGGATGAAAACTTGAGAATCTCAAATAGAAAATTAAAAATTTTGTAAGGAACTAAACAGAACTACTGGAAGTGAAGACCACAATAACTGAAATGAAAAAAGACCCAGGAGTGTTTCAACAGCAGATTGGAGCTGGCAGAAGAAAGAATCAGTGAACTCAAAGAAAAGATAATTAAAATGAGTCAGTCTGAGAAGCAGAAAGAAAAAGGAACTCAAAAAAGTAAAATTAGCCTAAGAGACCTCTGGAACACATTTAAGCATACCACTATATGCATTACAGAAGTCCCAGAAGGAAAAAGAAAGAGAGAACAGTGCAGGAAGGATATTCAAAGAAATAATAAATAGCAGCTATGTACAGCAGGGGAAACAGAAAGATTGAGAGGTGAAGAATTTTTTTGTTTACCTGTTGTTTTTTTTGTTTATTATTATTATTATTGAAGTGATGAAAATGCTCTAATAATGATTTGAAGTGAAGAATGCACAACTCTGTGATTATACCAAATACCATTGATTGTATACTTTGGATGAACCTGTATGCTTTATTAATGTGTACCAATAAAATTGATTTGTTTCTTTAAAAAATAATGTCAGAAAACTTCCAAAACTTAGCAAAAGATGTGAATATGCACATCCAAGAAGCCCAGAGAACAACAAACAGGATAAACTTTAAGATACATATACCCATCACATACTGGTCAAACTGCCAAATGCAAAGAACAAAGAGAGAATTATGAAAGCTGCAAGAGAAAAGCAACATGTTATATAAAAAGGAGTCCCAATCAAATTAAGTGCCAATTTCTCATCAGAAACCATGGAGGCAAGAAGGTAGTGGGTTGAAATATTTGAAGTGCTCAAGAAAACACTTGCCAACCCAGAATTTTATATTCCACAAGATCTTCTTTCAAAAACAAGGGAGCAGTGATGTCATCAACATGGCAATGTTAAGACATCCCCTGAAAAAATCTCCCCAGAGACTAAGGAAATAAAAGGACAATTCCCACTTTCTTAGAACTCTGAAGGACAGTAGAGATTTGGGGAGGACTCCACAAATGCTGAATCAAAGACAGAAAAAAATACCTGGTAAGAAATTTCTGCCCCAGACCCACCAGTCCATTCCTTCTCCTTCCCTCTGTCCCACACAGCTTGGGGAGTTGCTCGAAGGCAGTAGTTGGAACCCTCCTACCTCCCACCATTGACAGCAGTGATAGAACCCTACACGTATCCAGGCACAGGGACCCAAGTCCACAGAGAACCAGGGCAGAACACAAGCCACTGAGGAGTGCTGCATACAAAAAGGCCCCCAGAAGAGAGACAGACAGACAGACAGACTGGGGTAAAACTGCCCTACAGCTAGAAAGTGCTATGTTTACTCAACCCAATTTCTGTTGACTGGACCACAAAGTCTGTTAAATGCAAAACAGATTTTTCTAGAGCGACTCAACTTTCTGGATTGATCCCATCTGGTTCCCTGAGGCAAAATACCCTAATAGGGAAGAAAACCAGAAAAAAGGTGGGGGTTAAACTGAACTGCTGTAGGAAAGGAAGGTCCAAGAACTGAACAGAGTAAGGAAAATGGAGCACTGAATAAGAGAGAGAATTTAAACAAATATTAGGAGCTGGGGAGAAAATTTTGTACAAACACAAATAGATCAGATCAAGATTACAGAGAAGGAAGAGAGGAAAACAAGTTTCTCCTGGAGGTGAAACACTTACACAAAAAGTACAGTCTTAAAAATTGTACCACTTATCCAGGACAAGAATCAGATGAAGAAGAACTGAGAAAATTGGATTAGTTAAACATGAACTATTCAAAAGGTCTGGAATAAGTTGGGCCAAGCGTCAAAGAAGAGCCTTAACACAAAGGCATACAACAATAAAAACACTAGACAAGAGGGGAAAACTCACATTCAGAGTCAATTAATCAAAATAATCAGATGCCTAGAAAAAAGCAAAAAAGTAAAGCCATACTAAGAAACAGGAGGATGTGGTTCAATCAAGGGAACAAATTCAAACTTCAGAGGAGACACAGAATTTGGAACAACTAATTAAAAAAGTTCAAACAAATCTCCTAAATCAATTCAAGGAGATTTAAGGTAAATATGCATAAAGAGATAAAGGAGATTAAGAAGACAGTGTGAGAACACAGAAGAATTTGCAAGTATAAAAGGGAACATAACAGAATTTATGGAGATGAAAGGCACAATAGCAGAGATTAAAAATTTACTAGAGGCATACAACAGCAGAACTGAACAGGCAGTAGAAAGAATAGGCAAACTAGAAGACAAGACAATCAAAATCATGCAGTCAGAGACTTCCAGGAAGAAGGCAGACTAGAAAGACATGGGACTCTCTTCTCTCCCAGAAAAAATAGCTAGAGGACAGGCAGAAACAGCCTGGAAAAAAATCTTCTAGGGTTTAACACATCAAGGGAAAGCTGGACACTGCCCAGTAAAGAGAGGGAGGCAAAGTAAATGAATCACAACAACAAAACTGTGAGTTAAAAGCCGCAGCTGCAGATGCTGGCACCCTCACCCACACAATAGACACTTTAGAATCCTCAGGCCTCAGGGGCTGGTGGCTATAGACAGTAGGGGCCCCAGGGATCCACCTCCCCAGAAAGGGGAGAGGGAGATACAGTCTAAGGCTGACTCAGCTTTTGACCCACAGATTTGGTCTACTGTGTCCCACACTTTCCAGACCGGGTGGGGCCATGCCATTGTTTGCCTTGGGGGCCAGCAAGGGACTAAAGCAATCTGACCCTCTCAATCTCCCTCTCTACTGACTGGGGCTGGTTGTTGAGGATGCAGAGGGGAGTGGAATGACTTCCTACCCAGGGAAAAGGGAGGGGACTGCCAGCAAAGGTTGGAGAACGGCCTCTGAGAAAGTTTGAATCACGAGGCTCTTAGCCTCCAGGCAGGAGCCTCTGTCACATTGATCCAGTCCCTGTTGCAGCGAGCACTCTACCACCCGACATTGAACTAAGAGGGCTGTCAAAGAGCGCCATCTGCTGGCAAATCAAAGAAGTGCATGAGAGGAAATCAAAGGTAAATAAGTAAGAGGCGATTTTTCCAGCCTTCACAACCTTCTTCCCCAAGGCCCTAGGAAGCAGTCTGCAACCTATTACTGGGTCCAGGGCCCAGATCTGAGCAACTAACAGGGACAATCCTAAAGACCCAAAACAGGTTGAACCAAGAATCAAAGAACAGCCGTAACACACAGCATCCTGCCACTAAAACCCAAAGAAAGAGAGACATCAAGCATCTGAGTAAACTCACCATCCTGATCAGATGCCTAGACATCAAAAAATTACAAGCCATACTAAGAAAATAGAAGAAATGGCCCAAGAAAAGGAATATATAAAAGCCCCAGGAGAGATGCAGGATTTCAGACAACTGATCAAAGGAATGCACACAAATTTCCAAAATCAAATTAATGAGTTGAAAGACAATATAGCTAAAGAGATAAAGGATGTCAAGAAGACACTGAGTGAGCACAAAGAAGAATTTGAAAGCCTAAATTAAAAAGTAACAGAGCTCATGGAAATGAAAGACATGATATGTGAGATAAAAAACACATTAGAGTGCGAATATTCTCATTGTCCTGATTTTGTGATAATCAGGGTAGGCTAAACATTGGCTATAATAGAAACCATGCATGTGTCCCCAGATCTAGTTTTTCTCCCTACATCTGGTTTTTAGAATGCTGGTGATAAACCAAGCCTGATTTATTATATGACCATCCTGTATGGGAAAAGACTGTAACTTTGGGTATATTTGGTCAACCTTAAGAGATATAGCAGGGGGACAGATGTGGCTTAGGTGGTTAGGCGTCCATCTCCCATATGGAGGGACCTGGGTTCGATCCCTGGGACCTCCCAGTAAAAATAAAAAAAAGAAAAATATAGAAGGTTCGTTGGCCACTAGGCCCCGCGTGCAGGTGCACCGCCAGGCCCCTCGAGCCACACAGAAAGGTGATGATGTAACAGGAGGGTGACACAAAGGAGAGCCAAGGTGAGACACACCGAAAAACCAGGAACTAAGGTGGCACAGGCAGTAGTACGCCTCTCTCCCACATCAGAGTTTCCGAGGATCGAATCCCAGTGAAGACAGGAGGAGAAGGAGGAGAAGAGAGGGCAGGAAACAGACACAGAGTCACCCAGAGAATGGACATAGAAACAGCAAAGGGGGGGGGGGG
>JAQZBX010095280.1:0-11932 GCA_029593785.1 Cabassous unicinctus
AGTGTACATATTTTTTTTTTTATTGTGGGTAAAAGTCAAATTTTTCACAGTACATACCAATATTTGTAAAATGATATATAAATACATATGCATACGCATATTTGTGTATTTGCTTACATAAATGTTATATATATATATATATATAATTTTTTTTTTTCCAAGGTGTTTAGATTACCCAAATATTACTCAGAAATTACAGGGATTCCCAACCCCCACACCTCCCACAACATCCCACACCACCATCCTTCATCAGTGTGGCACAACACATGCAATGGATATACATATCCTGGGGCCTTGCCACCGAGCATAGACCACAGTTCACATCATAGACCACACTCTCTCCCACACAGTTCTGCATGGTATATGCTGATGCAAAATGGCCTACATCTGTCACTGCAACGCCACTCAGGACAACCCCCAAGTCCCAAAAAAGCCCCTGTATTTCAACTGCCCCTCCCCTCCCTGCCCCAAAAACGTCCAGTGGCCACCGGCTCCACCTCACTGTTACAATTTCTTCCATTGCTTGAATCACAATATGTCTACAACAGAACACCACCAAGTCCACTCTAGTCCATAGCTCCTCCCCCAATCCTGAGGGGACTGGGATGGTGATGTCCACTCCACCTCCAAGTGAGACAGGGCTTATATCCCATTCTTAATATCCTTAATCTCTTTAGCCATCTCACTGAATTTATTAAGATTTGTTTGAACATTTATGATTAGTTGTCTCAACTCCTTTATGTCATCTGGAGGCTTATCTTGTTCCTTTAAAACTGGGCCATATCTTCCTGTTTCTTGTTGTGGATTGTAATTTTTTGTTGGTATCTTGGCATCAGGTTTACTAGATATAGTTATTCTGTGTGCAGTTTTTCTCTTTAGTTTAGGGCTTTCTTGAGCTTTCTCCCTTGCTGGTTGTGTAGTAGGAGCCAAGGATGTATGTAGTTGGTGCTGTAAGCTGTGGAGGCTCAAGCTGCCCTTATTTCCCCAGGGACTAATGAAGCTTCTCCCAACTTTCTCCTTTGCCAGGGGAAGGGACAGAGCCACAGCCATGTGTAATAATCCAAGTCGTACATGCCTAGACTGTAGTTGCCTAGAGAGACTGATGAAGCTTCAAGCCCCTTTCTCTTCTGCCTAGGGCTTGACTCTAACCTTTTTAAAATATTGTTTCTGTGGGAATAAGAATTTCATATTTCTTCTGGGAATGTTAGGGAAGTCGTCATCATGTTTTGGGGTTGTACTTCTTCTTACAGGCAGCACAGCATTCTCAGAAGCAGTCTACTGAGCTTTTCCAGTGCATGTATTTCAAAGACAAAGACCCAGAAACTGAAGAGCGCTGCATATCTGATGGTGTTATTTATTCAATTAGAACAAATGGTGTGCTTTTATTTATACCAAGGTATGTTACATCTAAAACAACGGTAAATAAGAAATCATAGTTAAACTAAAAGTCTAGAACACAATATATGCAATATAGTTTATTAAAATACTTATTTCAGCAACTATGTATAAAGTTACTATATGTACATCATGTAATATACAATTCAGTATATATGTATGAAGTAGGAGGTTGGAATCTAGTACATCTACATCAGTCTTAGGATAAGTTTTCTTTTCCAGCCCCCATTTCAAGCTTTATTTCCGATCCTCACTGCTCTCTGAATACAACATACGCTTGTCTTTGGCTTTGTACTTGCAGCTCCTTCTGCCTGGGATGCCTTCTCTCCCTATCTCTGCCTGGTGAACTCCTGCTTATCTTTTAGGGCCCAGTCCAGAAGACAGCTCCTGTACCCGGCCTTCCCATCCCAGTGGCTAGCCAGCTACCTCTCCTTTCTGTGCCATGTACTCAGTCTAGCCTCCACTGATACACATGCCACCCTGACAGCAGGCAGTTGTTTGTGAGTGTCTCCCTGCTGGAGTGTGAAGGCAATGAAGGACTCTACCTCAGATAACCCTGGGATCCCAAAGCTGAATGAAGGAATTAATTCCTCCTCCTCCTTTTCCTTCTCCTCAGGCCAAAAGGAACCCCATCTTCTCTCCTATCAGTCTTTAAGGCAGAAAAAATAATTTTAACAGAATTGATTGGTTTTCTTTGAGTGCCTCTGGACTGGCTTCAGAAGGGCTCTCCAGGCTCCTCTGGCCACCTTTTTTCTGAGCTGCTGCTTTACCTTTTAAGGCCTATTTACCTTCTTTAGCTTTTGAACCTCCTGGAAAACCTGAATGCATGGAGCCTTCTTGGTCACCCAGCAGCCATGGGCCAGTTGGTAGTAGAGGGGGAAAAGTGTACTCAGTCCCCAGCTCCTTGCATGTCTTCTCAAAGACATCACAGTTGGTCTTATGGAGGTTTTTGAGCATCTTCCTCTGGTGAGTGCTCAGCAGCAGATAGAGCTTGTGGGCTTTGCCCTTTCGATGTTTCTGCTTGTGTTATCATCTTGAATTTTATCTAGAATGCTAGGTTTTTTGCTAGATAAATCTAGCATACTAAGAATACTCTATCTGTGGATTTTTATTTTAATTCAGGTTTGGGATTAAAGGTGCTGCTTACCTAAAAAATAAAGATGGCTTAGTGATCTCATGTGGCCCTGACAGCCGTTCTGAATGGAAACCAGGATCCCTTCAACGATTTCAAAACAAAATTACCTCTACCACAACTGGAGGGGAATCTGTTACTTTCCATTTGTTTGACCATGTAACAGTAAGTCTATATTTATATTAAGTATTGTTTTCAATGTAAAGAACAAAGAATGGGATTTAGTAATACATTTTCTCCTCTATGATAGGTAAGAATATCTGTACAGGCCTCACGTTGCCATTCGGATACAGTAAGGCTTGAAATAATAAGCAACAAACCATACATGATACCAAATACAGAACTTTTCCATCAGAGTCCCCTATTACTGAAGAGTGAGTTGGTGAAAGAAGTAACTAGATCTGTGGAGGAAGCTCAGCTTGCCCAAGAAGTCAAAGTAAACATCATTCAGGAAGAATATCAAGAATATTGCCAAACAAAGGGAAGAAGCCTGTACATGCTTCTGGAGGAGATAAAGGACCTAGCTCTCCTGGATGTTTCAAACAATTATGGAATATGAAATACTCTTCATTAAAGAAGCTTTGTCTTATGTGAATGTTTTGCCATCTTTTCAACACTAACATCTATATTTTCTTTCACCCAATTTTCTAGTTGATAGGATTGGGTAGATATTTCACATGTGTAAACTGTTTTTTCATAATTCACGGTCAATCAAGTGTTATTAGGTCACTTCACTGGAAACTAATTTTCCAGTAATGAAGACAGTGAATATTTACCAGCCTTTTTCACTAAACCCAGAATTTTTGTCTTGTTTCAAATCATTTCTTTCAAAATAGGTTTTAATTTTTTTCTAGTGATTGCTCCATTAGACCATTTGGGTCATAGGCCCCTTTGATATGTCAGATTAACTTTTCAGTCACTTTCAGATAATAAAATGTAGTCCTGTCCATCTATTCACTTTTAAAACTCCCTATCTGATAGTTCAAAGTTCCAACCCTGTCCACAGCACTGGTTGAGGATAGGGCATGGCGGGGAGGAGTGCACAGGTGAGGTCTGTTCTCAAACTTCCCCTTTCACTCTCCCATTTTCTTGAGTACTCAGATGATGAGGCTGGGAGGCCCCAGGTGCATTAGCCTTCCTCCTCTTGGATACTCCTTACTTTGCCAGCAAACCCTCCACTGGGAAGATATTTGCCTTTCTCTTGATCATCTCTAATCTAGCTCATGAGGATGGGTAGAGACCTGAACAGCCTACATGACTTGGTGGCTACATTTTCTAGCTCCTCCCCTACTGGCAGCAATAAACCACAATCCTCTGGTGCAAATGCCTCTTTGTCCATCACTATGGCAGTCCCTCCAAGCCCATGTACACCCCCACCCTACCCCCAGTATGTTCTCTTTGGGCTCAACTGCCTGGCTTTTCAACCAAACCATCTTTTTCCCTACCCCTACCTTACCCCTATCTGAAGTCAGCAAGCCTGAAGATAACAAAATGCCTGCCGGTCACTGTGGATGGAAACCACTTTAGCACTATCACTCCACCCTTTCCTCAAGTGAATAAAGGTGAGAACTTTTCTTTACAAAACCTAGTCTTTCAAACAAAGCCTCCTGGTTTGTAAAAGTAGTTTAGCCTCTTCCTCTTCCTCCACCCCAACCGTCTTTTAACTTGATTGTCAACAAGGTGTTTTCTCTTTGTAATTACCCCCCTACCAAGTTGATAAACTCAGGCAGGAAAAGAACCCCAGTGAGATCCTCTCACCATCTAGCCCTAACACCTCTAGCCTCATTCACTTTTCCCAGATCTTGCTTATTTCCTAAGTCTTCATTTCTGTCATTATATGTTCGTCCCAATACTTGGAATTTCCTTCACCCAAACCCAAAGGTCTCTCCTGTGAATTCTAAGTTCTCTCTGTTCCCCATGATACTTTGCAGTGTTCTCTCCAACTAGTCAGCAAGATACCAAGGAGCAGTGCCCTAGTCTATGAACTTCCCTAGCATCTATGAGGCCCATGCAAAATATAATAAGCCTTTCATGTGACCTTTTAAATAAAGTGACTCTTCAAAATACATGTAAACACGTATGAAAACCTTCCACATTTTACCAAAAGTGTGAAGCACAGAACTAAATCGCAATGAGAAACTTTCATAAAGCCTCTAAGAGGTAGTTTGTAAAATAATTATTTCCATTTATTTCTTTTAAATGGACATTAATACTCAACATATATTTACATCTTAAAATCACGCAATTTAGTGAAAACGGCATCCAAAGCACACTAGCAGCAGAAATTGCTTATTAACTAATTTTATGAAGCCATATCCATCTATATAAAAATAAATGCTAAAGAGAACACTTAATTAGAGCCAATAAATAAATGAAAAGCATAATTATAAATAAATACCAGATTTTAAACAGGAAATCTGCAAAAGCTTTACTACAAAAGGGTTTTCAAAGTAGACAAAATACATAGTAAGCCCAAACTTGGAGAATATTAAGTTAATAAATTTTCTCTCTTAGTTGAGTCTTCAGTAACATCATTGATGAAACAAAGTTGCTACTGTACATTTTTAAAGGATTAGTCCAGTTACGTTTTTTCTCATTTTATTTCCTCCTCTACATTTATAGTATTGGCAGCAGCAGCAGCATTATATGGATTGTCTAGAATGTCTTCATTTAATCCATTTGACTCATTTTGATCTTCACCTATATTAACTTCTTCAATTGTATGTGCTGTTCGTGTGTTCACTAAGGAGTCTAAAAGAAATCATCATTACCATTACATATACCTGATCCAATCTTAATTGATAAATACAAAACTCCTTACAAGCTATGGTCAGTAGGAATGAAATCCATGACCACGTAGTTAAGGCTAGTTATAATCAGTTCCTTCTAAATAAACCTATTTTTATAAATATATAAAGTCCATTTAAAAATACAAAAGGGTCTTTAGAAGATACTAAACTCAAACTTGAATCATACCCAATGTAACAGTTCAAAATCAGAACTACTAGAAAAGAGTTTTTAAAAAACCCAAATGTACTTAACAGTTTATGTCAAAATGAAGGGGTCAGTGAGCTTGAACTGAAATTCAAAACAAACATTCTTGTGGGGACGTGTTGGTGCTAGTGTGATATATTTATTAAATAATACACAGTATAGTATGGACTTAATATGGGGTCCATGGTTTTTACATGACTGGCAAAGGGCTCTGTGGAACAAAAAAGGTTAAGAATCCCTGATGTATAGTAAAGAAAATTCAAGATACTTATTCCCATTTGGGCAAATTTTTAAGTCATATAATATAAATAAAAATAAGCCTCAACTACTTATTGAGAATGATGGCAAGGAAGCCACTACACAAAAGTTGTATCTTTGTGTAATTTTTCACATAGTGCTAATAACACATCCATTTATAAAGATAAAATTAAATTCATTTTAAATTGAAAAATAATTAGCAATCTAGTTACACTATTTTCACTTGAGAATTGTATTATCTTGGGTAAACATGTTTTACAATATGATCTCTTCACTACTATTATAATGCTTATTTTACCTTTTGAAAAGGAAAAACTGGATTTGAAATTAAGACTTTATATGTAATCCTGCTCACTTCATTCAAAACCACTTGGCAATTTTTTTTAACAAAGGTGGTTATCTAGTTTCCAAACCCACAGTCTTTTAAAAAGAGCAATTTTAAGGCAGTTTTTCAACTGGAAAAGAAGATGCTACAGACAAGTAAACTCACAGCCACCAAAAATAACAGCTCACAACAGAAATGAAGCAAATGCAATAAAAAGCATTTTAGTACTATTTACATCATAGCAAATGGCTCTAAAATCCTCAATGGATACAGGAGACATTATATATTTAGGACATTATCATAATAATTAAATGTTCATAATTATGAAACTAAGGAGGAAATTATGTGTCATATGTTTTAAGGAATCAAGGAAAAATATATTCTTGGAGGATTTAGAATAAATTTTAAATGAATAAAATAATTTTTTAAGAGGTATTCAGCTCTCTAGAAAACCATTTATTTTTTGATGATTCCAATAGCTAATATCATTCTCTCACTCAAATATATATTTTTCGATTCTTAGAGGTATTATACTTTGGAGGCTAGCATAGAAGCTAAAATTTCTAACATGCCCTTAGTATGTTAATGGTAGCACATAAAACCCAGCATAAAACTTACCATTTCCTTGGGACTGACTGTTACTCAGTAGCTTTGCCTGCCTTCTTTCCAAGGCCAGTTGTTTATTTCTCTCAATTCTTTGTTGTTGCTCTTCTGTCAGGTTTCTACTTGACTGAGAAACAAACTTGTCACTTTCAGATGAGTTTGTCAAAAAGGGATCAAATTCAGTAGCTGTTACATCATGGCCATTATTTTCCCCAACTTCATCTGTAGTAAAGAAAGTTAGTTAATTTATATCTTGTAGTATTAGATTAATTAGAGACTTTATGCAGCTACTAATCAAACCAAAGTTTAAATGACAGGGATCAGATCTAAAGAAACAATTTGTGAGATATGAGAATACTGCGATACAAGCTTGATTGAAACAAGTAAAAGGAATATTTATGAATCACTTTAAAGAGGCATTTTATTGTAGGTCAAATGGAAATACTAATTAGAAATATTCATGAAAGAAAAGTTCTTAGTTATAATTAAAAATATTTTATGCTTTGGCAAATAAAGGAGCTTGAAGCTTGAAGAACCCATTCCATATTCTTGTTCTATATTAAACCAACACATTTTAATAGCTTGCTATAGTGTTCAAATATGGTACAAACTAATCATCTTATAGAGGCAATTTTCTTTACAGGGCCAAAAACACACAAAATGAAAAGGAAATGTAGAGAGCTGTAGACATATTTCCAAGTTAGTTAAAAAAAATTCAGTGCTCTCTACATTAGCCTTCAACAAAAGCCAATTATCTCAAAGTAAGATGCCCGAAATGATCCACAGTGTATGGAAAGTAAATACAGATTTTCCACTCATATTTCATTTAATTAAGAAAAATTAAGCTTTACTAACATATTTAAAATAAGGCTTGACACTGATGAACTATCAACTGTCCATATGACAGAGTTATTGTATGCCTAAATGAATACTGGCAGCTCCACACTGATGAAGGTTGGGTGGAAGATTCAGGCCCTCATTCATTTTTTTTTCATTTTAGCATATTGTGGCATACAGATGTTTCTGATTTCCCAGTTAAGTAGACTGACATAGATTACCTAGTTTTAACCAAAATAAAGCCAAAATCCACAAGTGGTAGCCTAAAGAGGTTTTTGCAAATCAACAAAATGCCTGCACAAGCAAAAATTAAGAAAATGGCAGAGCTGACACTTCATCTCTTTACATGAGCCAATATTTACATACTGCACATTGTGGGTTAAAAAAATGATAACCCCATCAGATCTAACAAGCAGGCCAAAAAATTCAAACTCACCAAGACCACCATATGAAATATGAATTTATATATACTGTTCTTGTCCTTTGCATATATTGTGCCTTGAGATATTTGGATGATAGTAAAAAAAACTATCACAATTAGCAAAAGCATTGAAAACATGAAAACAAATCTTTAAAATTATTCCAGTGAGGTTTAAAAATCATATGAGATTTAACCCAGCTTTTTACAATTCAAACCCGTTTTGAGGTTTCTTTCTTAACTGTTAAAGACAAAAAGCCACACAAACTTTTCCTTCCTGTCATGGAAAAAAATACGGCGAGTTAAAAATGCATTCCTTTGTCAGGAAGTACTTAGGAAGTATATGTAGAAAACACTGCTGGATAAGAATAAAGCATTAGAACCAATTATATAATATATGGGGTTTTCTAATATACTTTACCTTACAGGGCTAATAGGATTCCAAATCAGTAATAATGAAATTTATAAAAAACTATATCTATTTGAGTCATGAAAGGACAGCTATCTTCATAGGTAGATGACCTCTTTAATATAAATGCTGTTTTATGGAAAAACAGTAAACATAAACACTGATGGAGGCTCTTTCTCCTTTGACTAGGATAAAAATGGAATTAAAAAAAAAAAAAAAAGGGCACCATATTTGAAATTCATACACTGCAACATTGCTAGGCAAGCCATTATGGCAAAGAAGCTCAAGCTAAAACTATTCAATGTTCTACAGGATGCCATCATTGTGGTATAGACAATAAACCAATAGAGTAAGGAAACTAAGTGCTAAAGAAAAAAAAACAGCATAGAAGGATTACGAATACAGTAAGGGGAGCAATTTTAACAGTATGATTGGGGAGACTTCAAGTTGACATTTAAGCACAGTTTGAAGAGGATAATAAAGTTAGCCATGCAAATATGGGCAGAAGACAGTGTTTCAAGCAAAAGAAATATCCCATGCAAAAGCTTTACAATAGAAATATGCCTGCAATGTTTAAGGAACAGCTAGGAGACCAGTGTGGCTGAAGCAGTGTGAGGGAAATAGTGAAAGATACAGTCAGAGAGGCAAGGGGGATAGAGTGAGAATGTAGGAGAAGACCCTGTAAGGTCAACTGGGACAGTATAAGGATTTTGGCTTTCTTTTACTTTGAATTAAATTAGGAGCCACTGCAGGACTTTGAGCAGGACTACATACTTGTTAAAAATACAACATCTATTTAATTTGTAAGAACAACTGGTTGAAAACAAGGTAGATAAAAATTTGCTAGTAAACTTCAACAAAAATCCTTGCATTAATTAGTGCATGGGATTGAAAATTGAATACAAAGATTCAGTTGATGCTCCACTTTCATTTGGATTTATATATTTTTGTAAGGTAAAGTTCAAATGAAAAACAAAAAACAAAAAACAAAATCTACAACCAGACATTCAAATTACTGTATCAAGAAACGTTAACCCAGGAGAGGGATGTTATCAACATGAAGACTGATGTAAGACATCCCCTGAAAAAACCTCCCCAGAGATTCAGCAAATAAAAGGACAAATCCCACATGCTTAGAACTCTGAAGGATGGTAGAGACCACAGAAGGACTCCACAAATGCTGAATCAAAGAAAAAGAAAAATATCAGGTAGGATATTTCTGTCCTAGACCACCAGTCTACTTCCCTCCCCCTCACTCGGCCCTGCACAGCTTAGAAGTTGCTCAGAGGCAGCAGCCAAGATCCCTCCCACCTCCCATGAGGGACAGAGACTATAGAGTGACCCATAGCAGCGATTTGGAGCCCCACACATATACAGGCACAGGGACCCAAGTCCAAGGAGCCCCAGGGCAGAACACAAGCCACTGAAGAGTACTGCATACAAAATGGCCCCCAGGGAGGAGGGGCAAGGAAAGATACCTCAGTGGAATTGCAGCTGGCAGGTACTGTGCTCACACAATCCAGTTTCTATTGGCAGGACCATATAAACACAAAAGGGATTGACCCACCTTTCTGGATTGATCCCAACTGGCTCCCCAGGGTGGGAAGCCCTAACAGACAAGAAACCAGAAGCAGAAAAGTCTTACAGAGGGGGAAAAGAAAAATGGGGGGGTGAGGGTGGGGTTGTTTAAACTGAACTGCTCTAAGACAAGAGAGTTCCATAATGGAAAAAAAATAAGGAAAACAGGACACTGAGTGAGGGAGAGAATTTAAATCATAGAAGCTGGGGAGAAAATTCTGCAATTTTCAAACAACAGATCAAGATTCCCAAAGAAGGAACAAAGAAAGGGAAGTTTTTCTCCTGGAGAGGAAACAATTACACAGAAAGTGCAATCTTAAAAATTGTACAAATATTCAGGGCAAGAATCAGATGAAGAAGAACTGGAAAATCTGATCAAACATAAGTTATTCTAAAGCTCCAGAATAAGGTAGACCAAGTGTCAAGTAGCCTTAACACAAAGCCACTCAACAAATCCCTGGACAAGAAGGAGAAACTGACCTTCAGAGTTAACTCATCAAGATAACCAGATGCCGAGACATCAGCAAAAAAGTTACAAGCCATATTGGGAAATCAGAAAATATGGCTCAATCAAGGGAACAAATTAAAACTTTGGAGGAAACACAGAATATGAAACAACTAATCAAAGAAGTTCAAACAAATCTCCTGAATCAATTCAAGGAGATGAAGGAAAATATGCATAAAGAGACAAAGGATATTAGGAAGACTGTGTGAGCATAAAGAATTTGAAAGTATAAAAAGAAACAACAAATTATGGGGATGAAAGGCACAATAGTAGAGACTAAAAATACACTAGAGGCACACAACAGATTTGAACAGTCAGAAGAATCAGTGAACCTGAAGACAGGACAATCAAAATCATACAGTCAGAAGAACAGATAGAAAAAAGAATAGAAAAAATTGAGCAGTGTCTCAGGGATCTGAGTGACAGCAAGAAGTGCACAAACATATGCATCATGGGTGTCCCAGAAGGAGAAAAGAAAGGAATATTAAAAAAAAATATTTGAGGAAACAATGGCTGAAATTTCCCAACTCTTTTATCAAAGACATAAATATACATGTCCAAGAAGCGCAACCTACTCCAAATAGAATAAACCCTAATAGGCCTACTCTGAGACACATACTAATCAGAATGTTAAATACGAAAAATAAAGAGAATTCTGAAAGCAGCAAGAACAAAGCAATTTGTCATATACAAAGGATCATCAATAAGACTAAGTGCCGATTTCTCATCAGAAACCATGGAGGTGAGAAGGTAGTGGTATGGTATATTTTAAGGTACTGAAAGAGAAAAACTGACCACCAAAAATTCTTTATCCAGCAAAACTGTCATTTAAAAATGAGGGAGAGCTTAAAATATTCAGATAAACAGAAACTGAGAAGGTTCATCAACAAAAGACCTGCCCTTCAAGAATTATTAAATGTGAGTTCTGCAGGTTGAAAGGAAAAGACAGGAGAGTATGGCTTGGAGTACTTTGAAGAAATGAAAATTAGCAGTAAAGGTAACTAAAGGGATAAATCCAAAACCGAAAAGTACTGTATATTCAATATACAACTCTAATTCCTACAAGAGTCAGAATACAATTGAACAAAAGAGGCACATTTCCTGATAATGGACACACAAAATATAAAGTGGTAAAGCAGGACAAAAAAAAAAATAATAGACATTTGTCCAAAGAAGAAATACAAATGGCAAAAAAAAAAACACATGAAGAAATGCTCAACATCACACATGATTAGGGAAATGCAAATCAAAACTACAATGAGATATCATTTCACACCTATCAAAATGGCCACTATTAAAAAGACAGAGAACTACAAGTGTTGGAGAGGATGTGGAGAGATAGGAACACTTCTTCACTGTTGGTGGGAAGGCAGAATGGTATAGCCACTGTGGAGTACCGTTTGGTAGTTCCTAAAGAAGTTGAATATAGACTTGCCACGTGACCCGGCAATACCACTGCTGGGTATATACCCAGAAGA
>JAQZBX010095281.1:0-11932 GCA_029593785.1 Cabassous unicinctus
ACTGCTGTCACTCTTTGCTATTATGGGTTCAGTTACTACTGCCAGGAAAAAGGGACTCTGGCATTTTAGCAGTTGCTCTTTGCCAGGCTCTAAACTTTCTTCTAAGCTTTATTACTTGGCTACACAGAGATTTTAGGAGTGGTATTTGACATCTCACAGGTTGATTTAGTCAAAATTGAAAAGTATACTAAGGTTTCTTTGTGTCTGGTTCTTTTTCTGGTTTAGTTGCTAATCTGTCAAATGCTTTCTGGGCAAGAGATATGTATTTCACATTTGTCAAAGTTTGATGCAAAATATTGCTTAATTTTTAATAAAATTTTATTGAAGTATATCATTCATACATGGACATGCATAAACAATAAGTGTTATAGTAAAAGTTGTGAACTTAACAAAACAGACATTTTTATCATCATACAATGTTCACATACATCTCCCCACCACTAATACCTTGCATTGTTGTGAAACATTTTTTACGAACAATGAAAGATCGTATTACTACTAGCTATAACCCATATCTTACATTTGGTGTCATTTCCCCCAACCCACCCGATTATTAACACCCTGTATTAGGTATTATACATTTTTTATAGTTCATGAGAGAACTTTCTCACAATTGTTCTGTTAACCAGAGTCCATCTTCCACCACAGGATTCCCTTTGTTTATAGTTCCATGCTTTGTACAATCCATTCAACATGTACACTCGGTGGCTCTCATATTCATCACAGGGTTGTGCCTTCATCACCTCAGTCAATTTTAGAACGTTTTCATTACTCCAAAAGGAAAAATCCCATACCCCATTACATCCCCCTATAGTTTTCTCTTACAATTGATATAATATCTTCTTTGCCAATACTGTAAAATATTACAATATTGTTAACTATTGTCCATAAGTTACATTTGTTGTAATTTTCCCAAGTATCATCATATTCTCAATGCTTTGTAAAAGAAGAACATTCTTATGTTTATACTATTAACCACAATCTTCATCCACCCAAAATCATTGTTATACAGTCCCTAGATGATTCTCTATTTTCTTTTCAATTGACATTTATGTCTACAGACTACCCCTTTCAACCACAATCACATTTATAAACCAGCAGTGTTAGTTGTACTCAATATAATGTGTCACCATCAACTCTACTCATTTCCACAGTTTTACAATAAACCTTATTAAAAAAATTTTTATACATTAAGTATCAGTTCCCATTCGCAAACCACATTCTATTTCCTAGTAACCTATACTCTAGAGTTTACTTCCATGAGCTTACTCATCATATTTAGTTTGTGTTAGTGAGACCACACAATATTTGTCCTTTTGTGTCTAGCTTATTTTACTGAACATATTATCCTCAAGGTTCATTCTTGTTGTCATATGCATCCTGATTTCTTCTTATAACTGAATAATAATATACCTTTGTATGTATATACCACTTTGTCAAGAAATTAAGAAGGCAGCTTATTCAATGGGAGAAAATATTTGGAAACCACATATCTGATAAGGGTTTGATATCCATGTTATATAGAGATTGTACAGCTCAATGAGAAAAAGACAAGCAACCAAATTAAAAATGGGCCAAAGACTTGAGTAGACATTTTTCCAAAGAAGAAATACAAATGGCCAAAAAGTACCTGAAAAAATTTTCAACATCATTAGCTGTTAGGGAAACATAGATTTAAAAAAACAAAATGAGATACCATTTCACACGTTATAGAATGGCCATCATTTAAAAAAACCCCAAAAACCTAGAGGTTGAGAATATGGAAATCCCCTATATTTTCATTGGAACATTCATGTAATCTAAAGCTTCTTTAAAAATAAAATTTTTTAAATCTCAGAAAACTACAAGTGCTGGAGAGGATGTGGAGAAATAAGAACACTCCTTCACTGTTGGTGGGAATGTAGAATGGTGCAGCCTCTGTGGAGGAAAGTTTGGCAGTACCTCAAGAATCTGCATATAAAACTGCTGTATTATCCAGAAATCCCATTACTAGGAATATATTGAGAAGAACTGAAAGCAAGGACGTGAACTGACATTTGCACACCAATGTTCATAGCAGCATTATTCACAAATGCTAAAATATGGAACCAGCCCAAGTGTCCATCAACCGACAAATGGATAAACAAAATGTTGTATAACCATAGGTTTTTTTCCACTGTAGGTAAGTAATATGCTTTAAAGTCAGGAAGTGAGAATCCTCAACTTTGTTCTTTTTTAAAGACATTTTTGGCTATTTAGGGCTCCTTAACCTTCCAAATAAATGTGGTAATTGGCTTTTCCATTTCTGCAAAAAAGATTGTTGGGATCTTTAATTGAGATTGCATAGAATCTTTAAATCAGTTTAGGTAGAATTGACATCTTAATGATATTTAGTCTTCCAATCCATAAACATGGAATGTCCTTACATTTATTTAGGTCTTCTTTTGTTTCTTTTAGCAATATTTTGTGGCTTTCTAAATACAGATCCTTTATGTCCTTGGCTAAGTTTATTCCTAAATATTTGATTCTATTAATTGCTATTATATATGGAATTTTTTTCTGATTTCCTCCTCAGATTGATCATCAATAGTGTATAGAAATGCTATTGATTTTTGCATATTAAGCTTGTATCACTCCACTTTGCTGAACTCGTCTATTAGTTCTAGTAGATTTGTTGTGGATTTTCTAGATATAGAATCATATCATCAGTGAATAGTGACATTTTTGCTTCTTCCTTTCCTATTTGGGTGCCTTTTATTTATATATCTTTCCTAATTGCTCTAACTAGAATTTCGAACACAATATTGAATAACAGTGGTGATGGGGGCATCCTTTTCTTGCTCCCGATCTCTGCAGAAAAGCTTTCAGTCTTTCACCATTGAGTACAATTCTAGCTCTGGATTTTCATTTGAATCATCTCTCTTTTTTTCTTTGTCAGTCTAGCTGAGGGTTTGTCAATATTGTTGATCTTCTCAAAGAACCCACTTTTGGTTTGTTGATTCTCTCTTGTTTTTCTCAATTTCATTAATTTTTGCTCTGATCTTTTTGTTTCCTTGCTTCAGCTTGGTTTGAGATTAGTTTGCTCTTCTTTTTCTTGTTTCTCCAGGTGTTCAGTTAGGTCCTCCATTTTGCCTACTTCTACTTTTTTAAAATGTAAGCATTAAGTGCTATAAATTTCCCTCTCAGGACTGCCTTTGCTATATCCCGTGGGTTTTGTTATGTTGTGTTCTCATTTTCATTAGTCTTGAGTTATTTACTTATTTCTCTTGCAATTTCTTTTTGACCCACTGTTTATTTAAGATTGTGTTGTTTAATCTCCATATATTTGTAAATTTTCTTTTTCCATCTGTTATTCATTTCCATCTTCTTTCCATTATGATCAGTAAAAGTACTATATATAATTTCAAACTTTTTGAATTTATTGAGACCTGTCTTGTGACTGAACATATGGTCTATTCTGCAGAAGGATCCATGAGTATTTGAAGAGAATGTATTTCCTACTGTTTTGGGGTGTAATGCTTTATAATTTTCTCATAGGTCTATTCATTTATCATATTAGTAAGCTCTCTTTTGTCCTTGTTTATCCTCTGTCCATATGTTCTATCCAATGCTGATAGAGGTGTATTGAACTCTCCAACTGTTTTGCAGAGATATCTATTTCTCCGTTCAGTTTTTCTAGTGTATGCCTCATGTATCTTGAGGCACTCAGGTTAGGTACATAAATATTTATTATCGTTATTTCTTCTTGGTGAATTGCCCATTTTATTAATACATAATGACCTTCTTCATATCTTATAAGAGTTCTGCATTTAAAATCTATTTTTTCAGATATTAGTATCACTACTCCAGATCATTTTTGGTTTCTATTTGTGTGGAATATCTTTTACCTAACTTTTACTTTCACTATCAACCTGATTGCATCTTTATGGCTGAGGTGATTTTCTTGTAGACAGCATATAGATGGCTTATATATATATATTTATTCATTATGTAAGTCTATGTATTTTGGTTGGGGAATTCAATCCATTAATGTTCAATGCTATTACTCTAAAGACATTCCTTACTACACCCATTTTATCCTTGGCTTTCCATTGTCATGTATTACTATTGTCTGCCTTTTTCCCCTTTAATTTATTCTTCCTAATAATTTCATTTCTACAATATTCTTTAAGTCTCTCACCCTTGTTTTTTTCCTTTCAGGCTATTGCACTCCCTTTCATATCTCTTGTAAATCTGGTCTTTTCGTAAAATACTCTCTTAGTTTTTGTTTGTCTGTGAAGACTTTAAACTCACCCTCATTTGTGAAGGACTGTTTTGCTGGATAAAAAATTCCTGGTTGGCAGTTTTTGACTTTCAGTACCTTAAATACATCATCACCACGTTCTTCTCGCTTCCATGGTTTCTGATGAGAGATTGCACTTGATCTTATTGAGGTTCTCCTGCATGTGATGCTTTGCTTTTCTCTTGCTACTTTCAGAATCCTCTCTTTATCTCTGGTATTTGTCATTCTGGATAGTACATGCCTTGGAGTATGTCTATTTGGATTTATTCTGTTTGTGGTACATTGTCCTTGGATATTGGTATTTATGTCTTTCATAGGGTTGGGAAGTTTTTGGTCATTACTTCCTCAAATATATATTTTTTTGCCCCTTTTCAGTTCTCTTCTCCTTCTGGGACACTGATAATGCATATGTCTGTGCATTTCATATTGTCATTCAATTCCCTGAGACCCCGTTCGTTTTTTCTATTCTTTTCTCTTCCTGTTCTCCTATCTTTTCAAGTTCATATGCTCAGTCCTCCAATATACTAATTCTGTCTTCCATTAATTCAAATCTGCTGTTATGTGCCTCTAATGTATTTTTAATTTCATCCATTGTGTCTTTCATTCCCATAAGATCTGTTACTTTTCTTTCAGGCTTTCAAATTTTTCTTTATGCTTACGCAGTGTCTTCTCAATATCCTTTTATCTTTTTAGTCATATTTTCCTTCAACTCCTTGAATTGATTTAGGAGATTTGTGTGATTATCATTGATTAATTGTCTTAAGTCCTGGGTTGCATCAGGATTTTTGGTTTGTTCCTTTGGCTGGGCCATCTCTTCTTGTTTCTTCGTATGTCTTATAATTTGTTGCTGATATCTAGCCATCTGAATATGTTAGCAAATTTACTCTGACAGTCAATTTCTCTCTCTTGCCTGGTGGTTTTGTTTCATGGCTTTTCTGTGATTTTTAGTTCAACTTGTTCTAAGTCTTTAAAATTGTCCAGCTTAAGTTATCAAAATAGGTTCAGGGACTCACTATTGGGGTGCAGATAT
Organism: Cabassous unicinctus; assembly: GCA_029593785.1. Taxonomy (NCBI): domain Eukaryota; kingdom Metazoa; phylum Chordata; class Mammalia; order Cingulata; family Chlamyphoridae; genus Cabassous; species Cabassous unicinctus. The sequence continues at coordinate 5,292 of JAQZBX010095281.1, forward strand.
GCTCCAAGCAGTCCGGGATAAGAGGATCCTAAAAGTGTTTTTTCTCCTTGTGGTTTCCTGGCTGACCAGCAGATGGCAAACATCAATGAATTTTTCCATGGATGTGTTTCTTTCAACCTCCACTTACTCATGATTCTGGTCTGGCCAGAGCTGAGATTCAGAGTGGGCTTTTCCCCCCAAACTCAGTGAAGTGAAACCAGTCTATGTCCTCAGCCATACCCTGCTTCTTCCCAGGGAGGAAGAAGTCTGTTCCCCTCTCAGTTGGCTGCAGTGAGCCACAGGTTTTATCCTGGCTCTTCCCCTTGAGGTTGGGGGAAGGTTGCCATTCCCAGCCATGTGTGTTATTAACTCATGGTTTTCTTTTTGGCTTCTTCATCTCTCTGTCCCTTGCCCTCCTAGAGTATGTGTAGCACTATCCTGGTCCACAGTTGCCCAAAGCAGCTCCCTCAGACTGCTTTTTGCCCCTCCCCCATTTTTTGTGAGAGACTTGAGCCCTGTCTACATACTCAGATGCCATCTTCCTAGAAGTGGGGTGTTTTCTTATAAATGCTAATGAATGATTACGCTCTTCAAGTAACTAAAACATATGGTAATTTTAGAAACCGAAAGAGAGTGAAGATGAGAACTGCCTAACAGCTGTCTTTTCTGTTCTGCTACCAGCCCTCCAGTGGATCCTGGGCACTCTGCCTAATGTTTACATTTGATGATATGGATCCTCTTATATGCATTTCTTAATATGATCATCATAACACTTAGGTTGGGCAAAAATCATTATTTCCATTTTACAGGTGTGGAAGTTAAGAACATATATTTTTAAAATTTCCTAATAATACAAAGGCTTGGAAGAGAGCCCAGCACTTTTGAATTCTGTCCAAGTGTAATATTCTGCTCCTAATATAACTGTTAAAGTTGGTTACCCAATTAATGAGAATTTGCTCAAGAGCACTTTATTATTAGGCAGGGCACTAGGTCCTAGAGTCAGTTGTAGGAATTAAATGACTGAATGGCAGTAGACATAATTTAAGCTAAGATTGGTCTGTAACCTTATTCATAAGATGGTGTGATTGAATTAATCTGTATTTCTAGGTCTCTATTATTTACGTTCCTAGGTAGAACAAGATCAACATCATCAAGTAAATTTTGCCACCTGTGATCTATAAGTCACAAATATGGCTGTCTCCCCAAAACCTATAGGAATAAAGTGGAAATGCAGTGAATTTGTGTGTTTTTTTTTCTTACTGAAAGAGTTTGGGGGTTTTAATATTTTTGGCAAAAAGATACTTTAAGATTAACTATGGTACAATTTGTACACCAAGGATATAGACTCAACAATTAAGTGAAAAATGAGTCCTACTACCATGTGTGATTATTGGGGAAAAAAAAACCCTAGCTTGAGTATTTCCAAATACAGTCAATGAGACACTGATTTTGGACAGTTTTCTTACCACTAAACACATGGCAAATTGGTGACCAGTGTTTGGTAAGTGGTTGTTCTAGTGAAAAAGTAAGGATGCCCTGAGGAAGTATATATCTGTATGTGACAGTATCAGGACTTTTTGGTTCTCTCCTTTAAAATGTGTCAAGTATTCTCTTCATGCTCCTGCCACTTTTTCTTCTCTCCTTCTGAAAATCTCCCTGCTGTTCACCATCTTCTTTGTTTACACTTGATTTAACCAGACCTCCTACATTTGACTCAAATGGAAAATATGCAGAACAGCTGACTGGAATTTTCTTGGAAGCCAGTGGTCTCATTAAGGGCTAATGATAGCCTGAAAAGGCTATCATTCATTTCAGGGAATATACATATCATAGGATTCAGAGACTTCAAAGACAAAGGGTTAAAACTCATCATTCATAGTGTGTAAATTAGTACTTGTCAGTTGCCTGCAATGGATTTGGTAGTGGCCAATGTAAAATTATTCTGACTAAAATGACAATAATAGTAATAGTGTTCTGAATTTGAATACCACTTTTCCTCTTGTAACTGTACTTTTCCATCTGTTATCTCATTTAATCCTCAAGGCAGCCCTATAAAATACACGTGACAAGGTGGTATTATCACCTTCTATTTGACATGTGAGAAAATCCAAGTTAAATAACAAGTTAATGACAGGACCTGGGCAAGAATTTAGGGAATCTAACTCTGAACTATTTATTTAGTCATCCTCCCGTTCCAGTATTTCTTCAAAAGAATCAGCTTCAGACTCAGCATATTAGATGACTTTCAAAAGAGATGGTGAATATTTTTTGTTTTTAAAGTTTTTTATTTTAATGTATTTTCAAATTTTTTTAACAAATCAATTTTATTGATACATATTTAAAAAGCATAAATCCATCCAAAGTGTATAATCATTAGTATTTGGTAGACTCACACAGTTGTGCATTCACTTCAATCATTATTAGAACATTTTCATTAATCCAATAATAATAATAATAAACAAAAACCAGATAAACAAAAAAGTAAAAACTCATAACTTCTCAATCCCTCTCTGTTTCCACTGCTGTACATAACTGCTATTGTTTCCATCTCTCTAGTTTATTTGTGCTTATATTTTGTAAAAATTCGTCTTATATATGAAATAGTACCCATATTCATATTTCTCATGAGGTTTCACTGTTATAGAATCCCGTGTTACATTTTTTAGCTTTCCTTCTAGTAATATACATGTCCTTAGACTTTCCCTTTCAACCATTGTCATACCTATACAGTAGCTCTGCTAGTTACAAAATTATGATGTGCTTTACCCATTTTTATTCATTTCCAAAGATTTACAAGCAACCTTTTAACCAATTCTGTACAGATTAACCCTCAGTTTTCCATTTTCTGGTGACCTATATTTTAATTATAAACTCCATGAGTTTACATAATATATTTAGTTCATAATAGCACAGTCATACAGTATTTGTCCTTTGGTGTCTGGCTTGCTTCACTCAACCTAATGTCTTCCAGGTTTATACATATTGCCATATACTTCATGACTTTGTTTCTTCTTACCATTGCATAACATTCCATTGTGTGTATACACCACAATTTGTTTATCCATTCATCAGTTGATGGACACCTGGGTTGCTTCTAACTTTTGGCAATTGTGAAAAATGTCACTATGAGCATTCATGTCATTGCTCTCAGTTTTTCTGGGGATATACCTAGTAATGGCAATGTTGGGTCACATGGCAAGTCTATATTCAACTTCCTGAGGAACAGCCAAACAGTGCTCCACAGTGGCTGTACCATTCTACATTCCCACCAAGTGTGAAAAAGCGTTCCTATCTCTCCACATCCTCTTCAACACTTACAGTTTTCCAAATTTTTAATAGTGGCCAGTCTCATAGGTATAAAATGATATCTTATTGTAGTTTTGATTTGCATTTCCTTAATTGCTAGTGACGGTGAGCATTTTTTTCATGTGTTTTTCACTATTTGTATTTCTTCTTTGCACAATTGTCTTTTCAAGTATTTTGCCCATTTTTTCAATCAGGTAGTTTGTCTTATTGTTGAGTTGTATGAGCTCTTTGTATATCATGGATATTAAACCCTTATTGGATATGTGATTGCCAAATATTTTCTCCCATTGAGTCAGGTGCCTTTTCACCCTTTTGACAAAGTCCTTTGATGTGCAAAAGTGTTTGATTTTGAGGAGGTGCCATTTAATGATTTTTCCTTTTGTTGCTCGTGCTTTGGGTATAAGGTTAAAAAACTGCGATCTACCAAAAGATCTTGAAGGTGTTTTCCTACATTTTCTTCTAGGAGTTTTACATTTGTCACTTTTATACTTAGGTCTTTGATATGTTGAGTTAATTTTTTTAAACTTTATTTTGTACATTTAATAAATGAATATATAAACAATTAAAATCTAAAAAGTAAACACAGATGAATAAATATATACATATCTCAATTAAATGTACTGGATAAATATAAATTTTTTTCTGAATCAAACAATATGTTACACAACAGATTTGGTTCATAGTAACACAATCATACAGTATTTGTCCTTTTGTGTCTGGCTTGCTTTGCTCAGCATAATGTCCTCCAAGTTCATCCATGTTGTCATAAGTTTATGACTTCATTTGTTCCTACAGCTGCATAATATTCCATCATGTGAACAGACCGAATTTGGTTTATTCATTTGTCTGTTGATGGACACCTGGGTTGTTTCCAACTTTTGGCAATCATGAATAATTCCGCTATGAACATCAGTGTGCAGATGTCTGTTCGAGTCACTGCTCTCAGTTCTTCTGGGAATATACCTAGCAATGGTATTGCCGGATCACATGTCATGTCTATGTTCAACTTCTTTAGGAACTGCCAAACAGTCCTCCACAGTGGCTGTACCTTTCTACATTCCCACCAACAGTGAATAAGTGTTCCTGTCTCTCCACATCCTCTCCAACACTTGTAGTTCTTTGTCTTTTTAATAGTGGCCATCCTGATAGGTGTGAAATGATACCATTTTGTAGTTTTGATTTGCTTTTCCCTAATCATGAGGGATGTTGAGCATTTCTTCATGTGTTTTTTTTGCCGTTTGTATTTCTTCTTTGGAGAAATGTCTATTCAAGTCTTTTGCCCATTTTTTAATTGGGTCGTTTGTCTTTTTACTGGTGAGTTGTAACATCTCTTTATATATCCTGGATATTAAACTCTTATCGAATATGTGATTTCCAAATATTTTTTCCCATTGTGTTGGCTGCCTTTTCACCCTTCTGACAAAGTCCTGTGATGTGGAAAAGTGTTTACCTTTGAGGAAGTCCCTTTTATCTATTTTTTCCTTTGTTGCACATGCTTTGGGTTTAAGGGCCAAGAAACCACCACCTACTACAAGGTCTTAAAGATGTTTCCCTACATTTTCTTCTAGTAGTTTTATGGTCCTGGCTTTTATATTTAGATCTTTGATCCATTTTGAGTTGACTATTGTATAGGGGGTGAGATAGGGGTCCTCTTCCATTCTTTTGGTTATAGATATCCAGTTCTCCCAACACTATTTGTTGAAGAGACTGTTTTGTCTTGTTAACATGGACTTGGTAGGTTTGTCAAAAACCAGTTGATTGTGTAGGTGAGGGTTTATTTCTGGGTTCTCAATTCTATTCCACTGATAAATGTGTCTATCTTTATGCCAGTACCATGCTGTTTTGACCACTGTAGGTTTGTAATATTTTTCAAGATCAGGCAGTGAAATTCCTCCCACATCACTCTTCTCTTTTAGAATGCTTTTGGCTATTTGGGTGCACTTACCCTTCCAAATGAATTTGGTAATTGCCTCCTCTAATTCTGTAAAGTAAGCTTTTGGGATTTTGATTTGTATTGCATTGAATCTATAAATCAGTTTAGGTAAGATTGATATCGTCACGATATTTAATCTTCCAATTCATGAACATGGAATGTCTTTCCATTTGTTTAGGTCTTTTAAAAATTCTTTTAGCATTGTTTTGCAATTTTGTGCATATAGGTCCTGTACTTCTTTCATTAAATAAATTCCTAGGTATTTGAGTCTTTTTGTTGCTATTGAAAATGGAATTTACCCTCTGATTTCCTCCTCCAAATGTTCAGTACTAGTGTACAAAAGCATTACAGATTTTTGCATGTAGATCTTGTTTCCTGCCATTTTGCTGAACTCGTTTATTAGCTCAAGTAGCTTTGTAGTGGATACTTCAGGATTTTCTAAGTACAGGATCATGTCATCCAGAAACAGTGAGAGTTTTATTTCCTTTTTTCCTATTTGGATGCCTTTAATTATTTTTTCTTGTCTAATTGCCCTAGCTAGAACTTCTAGTACAATATTGAATAACAATGTGGGCATCCTTGTCTTGTTCCCAATCTTAGAGGGAAAGCTTTCAACCTTTCCTCATTGAGTATGATGTTGGCTGTGGGTTTTTCATACATGCTTTTTATCATATTGAGGAATTTTCCTTCTATTCGTATCTTTTGAAATGTTTTTATCAAAAAAGGATGCTGGATTTTGTTGAATGACTTTTCTGCATCAATTGTGATGATCATGTGTTTTTTTCCCTTCAATTTGTTAATGTGGTGTATTACATTGATTGATTTTCTTATGTTGAACCAACCTTGCATACCAGGAATAAATCCCACTTGGTCGTGATGTATAAGTCTTTTGATATGCTGTTAGATTCGATTTGCAAGTATTTTGTTGAGAATTTTTGCATCTATGTTCATTAGAGCGATTGGTCTGTAATTTTCTTTTCTTATAGTATCTTTATCTGGCTTTGGTATTAGGATGATGTTGACTTCATAAAATGTATTGGGTAATTTTCACTCCTCTTCAATTTTATTGGAAGAGTTTAAACAGGATTTGTGTTAATTCTTTTCTAAATGCTTGGTAGAATTCACTTGTGAAGCCATCTGGTCCTGGACTTTTCTTTGCTGGAAGATTTTTGATGATGGATTCAATCTCTTTAAATGTGATTGGTTTGTTAAGTTCTTGTATTTCTTGTAGTGTCATTATAGGTTTGTTGTACATTTCTAGGAATTTGTCCTTTTCATCTAGGTTGTCTAGTTTGTTGGCATATAGATTCTCATAATATCCTCTTATGATTCTTTTTATTTCTGTGGTGTCATTTGTAACTTCCCCTCTTTCATTTCTGATTGTATTTATTTGCATCTTCTCTCTTTTTTTTTCTTTGTTAGT
>JAQZBX010095282.1:0-11932 GCA_029593785.1 Cabassous unicinctus
AAAAAAAAAAAAAAAAAAAAAAGCGGTGGCGGCAGTGGGAATGGTGAGAAGGCAAAGGTACAAAAGACTGTGGAGGGAGCCCTGAAAGGGCCTGGCAAATTGTTGGATGTGGGGTGGAGAAAGAGAAAAATCAAGGATATAAGGCAGAGGTCAGCAAACCATGGCTTGTGAGACAAAACTGGCTAGCTGCCTGTTTTTGTACAGTGTGTAAGCTGCATAAATGTTTGCATGTTTAAATGTTTGAAGAAAAAAAGATTATTTTGAAACAGTGGAAATTTAATATTCCATGTCCACACACAAAGTTTTTTAAATTATTTTTTCTTTATTAGTGAAGCTGTGGGTTTATAGAACAATAATGCATAACATACATAAAGTTTTATTAGAACACAGCAACACAGGTTGGCTTACAATATTAGTACTTTAGTACTACAACAGCAGACAATGCCATTGCAACAGAGATGGTATGGCCAGCAAAGCTGAAAATATTTACTCTTTCCCTTTACAGAAAACATTTGCTAACCCTGGGTCTAAGATTTTGAAGGTGGTATTGCATTAAAAGAAACACAGAAGGGAGGAGGGACAAGATGGCGGCAGAGTAAGGCGCTCCAAGAGTCAGCTCATCCTACAGTGCAGTTAGTAATCACACAATGCCATCTAAATCACTTGTTTGGGGGGCCCAGGAGACCAAAAGAGCATCCTGCAACATCCTTGGGAGAACAGAAAAAGAAGACTGCACATATGCATGAAGATTTGTGAGTAGAGCACTCCACGCCATGGAGACCAGTGCCCATCCCCCACTGGTGGCGCAAGACCTCTCAAGAGCTATTCCCTGGTTGGAGTTGGAAGCTCCATTTCCCAAAAACGGGAGAAAGAGATGGCCGGGCACCGACTTCAGCTACTGATTGGTAAATTCAGCTGGCTAAAGCACAATCCTAACAACAGCTAAAGTTTGAACCTGGCCAAGTCGGAAAGAGGCCGGTAGCCTCCATTTTAACTATGCCCCCAGCTTCAGGGGAAGCAATGCTGATAGAACATCACAGTGACAGTGACCAGCTGCTTTCTACCCAGGTTGGATTACTGCCCTAGCCTAGGCTCCAGCCCCGCCTCCAGCAGGGAGGAAGCTAGGGGGACCTGCACCAGCCTCTCCTGGCAACTGTAGTCACTTTCAGCCTGCATGGACTAGATTTTTGGGCACCCATGTGGCTCCATCCCCACGCCCAATAGAACAGGAGTGGGGGGTGATATTTCCTCAGCCCAGGCAACTGCAGGCGCTTTCTGCCTGCACAGACTAGAGAGTTGGGCACCTGTGGCTCCATCCCTGTGCCCTGATAGGATAGGAAGGGGGACAGTGTTTCCCCAACCTCTTTAGGCAATTGCAGGTGCTTTCTACCTGCACTACTAGAAAGTAGTAGTAGATTAGATTGTTGGACACATTTGTGGCTCCATCCCTGCCCTGACAGGGAGGAGGAGAGGCAGTGCTCCCTCAGCCTCTCCAGACAACTGCAGCTGCTTTTGGCCTTCATGGACTAGATTGCTGGACACATCTGTGACTCCATCCCCACCTATGATAGAGCAGGAGGAGGAACAGAGCTCCCTCCTCCTCTCTAGGCAATGGCAGCCAGCATGGACTAAACTGTTTGGCACACTTGTGGCTCCATCTCTTCCCTTACAGGGAGGAAGAAGAGGGGTAGTGCTGCCTCAACCTCTTCAGGAAACTGCAGTCATTTTCCACCCACAGAGACAAGACTGTTGCACACACCTGTGGCTCCATCCTCGCCCCTGGCAGGAGAGGAAGGGGGCCAGTATTTCAACAGCATATCTGGGCAACTGCAGTTAGTTTTGACCAGCACAGCTTCGTTTGCTGCCCACACCTTCGGCTCCATTCCCACACCAGGGGAGGAAGGGGCGTGGAGCTTCATCAGTGTCTCCAGGCAACTACACACAGTCTTGGCTTGCACAGCTTGGGTTACTGTACATGGCTACAGATCCATCCCTACCCCTGGAAGGGGAGACAGGTGGGAGAAGCTTCATCAGTTCCTGGGGCAAAGCCGGCAGCTTCAGCCTCCACGGCTTACAGCACCAGTTACATTCTTGGCTCGTACTACGCACCCAGCAAGGGAGAAAGGGCAAGAAACAGATGAAAAATAGCTGTAAAAAATTCAGATTGGCTAAACACAAGCCACTACAAAGTTCCAAATTAAGCTGAACCAAGTATCAAAGAGGCGCTGTAGCACAAAGCCAAACAAATATAAAGCCCTAGACTAAAAAGGGAAACTGAGCCCAGAATAAATACATCTAGTAAATCAGATGCCAAGAAACTAAAAAAGTTACAATCCATACCAAACACAAACTAAGCCTCCAGATGACAAAAAGGAGACGAATAATCATAGATGTTCAAACAAATCTCCTTAATAAATTCAATGAGATGGCTAAAGAGATTAAGGATATTAAGAATAAACTAGATGAGCACAAAGAAGAATTTGAAAGCATACACAGAAAAATAGCACATCTTATGGGAATGAAAGGTATGATAAATGAAATCAATAATACACTGGAGGCATCTAACAGCAGATTTGAAGCAGGAGAAGAAAGGATCAGGAAGCTTGAAGACAGGGCCTCCAAAAGCAAATACACAAAAAAACAAATAAAGAAAAGAATGAAAAAAATTGAACAGGGTTTAAGGGAACTAAATGACAGCAAGAGAAATGCAAACATACATGTCATGGATGTCCCAGAAGGAGAAGAAAAGGGAAAAGATGCATAAGGAATAGCTGAAGAAATAATGGTAGAAAATTTCCCAAACTAACTGAAAGTCATAGCTACCTGTGTCCAAGAAGCACAATGTACTCCTATCCAAATAAATCCAAATAGACCTACTCCAAGACACATGCTAATCAGAATGTCAAATGCCAAAGATAAAGAGAGACTCCTAAGAGGAGCAAGAGAAAATTCATCATATACAAGGTATGACCAATAAGATTAAGTGCTGATTTCTCATTAGAAGCCATGGAAGCAAGAAGGTAGTGGTATGATATATTGAAGATACTGAAAGAGAAAAGCTGTGAGCTAAGAATCCGGCAAGATTGTCTTTCAAACATGAGGGTAAGTTTAGAATATTCACAGATAAACAAAAACTGAGAGAGTTTGTAATCAAAACACAGGCTCTGTACGAAATACTTAAGGGAGTAATACATCCTGAAACGAAAAGACAGGAAAGAAAGGCATGGAAGAGAGTCTAGAAATGAAGATTACATCAGTAAAAGTAAATGAAAGTGTAAAAAGAGTGGTGCGAATAAGGTATGACAGATAAAACTCAAAAGTCAAAATGAGCAAAGAACTGCCTTTATAGTAATAACATTCATTGTTAATGGATTAATCACCCCAATCAAAAGACAAAGGCTGGCAGAGTGGATAAAATATGAGTCATGTATATGTTGTCTACAAGAGAATCACATTAAACCCAGGATACAAATAGATTGAATATGAAAGACTGGAAAAAGATATTCCATGTCTGCAGTAACCAAAAAAAATGCCAGAGTAGTTATACTTATATCATATGAAACAGACTTTAAGAGCAAAGCTAGTATTAGAGACAAGGAAGGACATTATATAGTAAGAAAGGGGCAATTAACCAGAAAGAAACAGCAATCATAAATGTATATGCATCTAACCAGGATGCCCCAAATTATATGAGGCAAACACTGGCAAAAATGAAGACAGAAACAGATATCGCTACAATAATAGTTGGAGACTTCAATACACCACTCTCATCATTGGATAGAACATCTGAGCAGAGAATCAATAAACAGAGAGCCTGAATAACATGAGAAATGGAATAAACCTATTAGACATATACAGAACACTGCACCCCAAAACAGCAGGATATACGTTCTTCTCAAGTGCTCATGGATCTTTCTCCAGGATAGACCATAGGCTGGGTCACAAACAGATCTCAATAAATTTTAAAAGATTGAAATTATACAAAGTATTTTCTCCGAGCTTAATGAAATAAAGCTGGAAATCAACAACAGGCAGAAAAAAAAAAGAAAATTCACAAATATATGGAGATTAAACAACACACTCAAATGCCACACCTTCGGCTCCATTCCCACACCAGGGGACCACACCAGTAGGTCAAAGAAATTGCAAGAGAAATCAATAAATATCTCAAGATGAATGAAAACAAGAACACAACGTATCAGAACTTATGGGATTCAGCAAATGCAATGCTGAGAGGGAAATTTATAGCCCTCAATGCTTACATTTTTAAAAAAGGAGCTAAAAATCAATGACCTAACTACACAGCTGGAGAAACTAGATAAAGAACAACAAACTATTCCCAAAGCAAGCAGGAGGAATGAAATAAAGATCAGAGCAGAAATAAATGAAATTGAGAACAAAAAAACAAGAGATAATAAAACCAAAAGTTGGTTCTTTGAGAAGATTAACAAAATTGACAAACCCTTAGCTAGACTGACAAGGAAAAAAAAAAAAAAAGCAGCAAATAAGTAAAATCAGAAATGAAAATGGGGACCCTACTGACCCCAAAAAATAAAAGAGATCATAAGATGATATGATGAACAACTGTACACCAACAAACTACACAATACAGATGAAATGGAAAAATTCCTAGGAACACACACTGACCCTAGAAGAAATAGAAGACCTCAACAAACCAATCACAAGTATAGAGACTGAACCACTTCATCAAACAACTAAAAGCCCAGGACCAGATGGCTTCACAGGTGAATCTACCAATCATTCAAAGAAGATTTAATACCAATCTTGCTCAAACTCTTCCAAGAAATTGAACAGGTAGGAACACTACTAAACTTATTCTATGAAGCCAACATCACTCTAATACCAAAGCTGGATAAAAATACTACGAAAAAAGAAAAATACAGACCCATATCCCTAATGAATACAGATGCAAAAATCCTAAACAAAATACTTGCTAATCAAATCCAACAACACGTTAAAAAGTTATTCATCATGATCAAGTGGGTTTTATCCCAGGCATGCAAGGCTGGTTCAAGACAAGAAAATCAATCGGCATAAACCACATTAATAAATTAAAGAAGAAAAATCACCTGATCATCTTGACTGATGGAGAAAAGGCATTTGACAAAACACATCATCCTTGCTTGATAAAAATATTCCAAAAGATAGGATTGAAAGAAACTTTCTTAGCAGGATAAAGGGCATATATGAAAAATCCATAGCTAACATTGTACTCAATGGTGGGAGACTGAAAGCACTCCCGTTGAGAACGGAAACAAGACAAGGATGCCCACTATCACCACTGTTGTTCAATATAGTGCTAGAGGTTCCAGCTAGAGCAATCAGGCAAGAAAAGGAAATAAAAGATGTCCAAATTGGAAAGGAAGAATTAAAATGTTTGCTATTCACAAATGATATGATTCTATATCTAGAAAGTCCTGAAAAATTTACAGGAAAGCTACTAGCTGGGGGCAGATGTGGCTCAAATGGTTGGGCGTCTGCCTCCCATATGGAGAAACCTGGGTTTGATCTCCTGGTAAAAATAAAGGAAAATATAGAAGGTGTGCGGGCCGCCAGGCCCCACAAGCAGGTGTGCCACCAGGCCCTGCGAGCAGGTGCGCCGTCAGGCCCCACAAGCAGGTAAGTTCCCCAGGCCCCATGCACAGGTGCACCATCAGGCCCCACCAAGCCACACAGTAAGATGATGACGCAACAGGAGAGTGGAACAAGGAAAGCCAAGACGAGACGTGCCGAAAAACCAGGAACTAAGGTGGCGCAGGCAGTAGGACACCTCTCTCACACATCGGAGGTTTCCAGGATTGAATCCCAGTGAAGACAGGAAGAGAAGGATAAGAAAACAGGAAAACAGACAAAGAGAACTGCCCAGAGAATGGACACAAAAACAGCAAAAATGGGGTGGGGGGGTAAAAATGGATAAAAATAAATAAATAAATAAATCTTCAAAAAGAAAGCTACTAGCACTAATAAACGAGTTCAGCAGAATTGCAGGATACAAGATTAATATGCAAGAATCATTACTGTTTCTATATACTAGTAATGAGGAATCTGAGGAGGAGGTCAGGAAAAAGATTCCATTTACAATAGCAACTAAAAGACTTAAATATATAGGAATAAACTTAACCAAGGACGTAAAGCACTTGTGTTCAGAAAACTACAACGCATTGCTAAAGGAAATCAAAGAATACCTAAATAAATGGAAGAATATGCCGTGTTCATGGATTAGAAGACTAAATATCCTTAAGATGTCAATTCTACCCAAATTAATATGCAGATTCAATGCAATCCTGAAAAAAGTTCTAACAGCCTTTTTTAAAGAAATGGAAAACCCAATTACCAAATTTTTTTTGGAAGAGTAAGGGGCCCCAGCCCTGAATAGCCAGAAACATCTTAAAAGGGAAGAACAAAGTTATAAGACTCTTACTTCTAGATTTTAAATCATATTACAGTGGTAAATATATTAAATCATAACTACAGTGGTTAAAAAAAAAAAAAAACAGCATGGTACTGATATACAGACAGACATATAGAACAATGGAACTGAATTGGTGGTTCAGAAAAAAACCTTCACATCGATGGTTAAGTGATTTTTGACAAGGCTGTCAAGCCCACTCAGCTGGAGCAAAACAGTCTATTCAACAAACGGTGCTGGGAAAACCAGATATCCATATCTGTAAGATACAGATACACATTATACAAAAATTAACTCAAAATGAATCATAGATCCAGAAATAAAAGCTAGAACCATAAAACTCCTAGAAGAAAACGTAGGGAAACAGCTTCAAGATCTGGTTTTCTTAAACTTTACACAAAAAGCACAAGCAATGAAAGAGAAAATGGGTTAATTAAAACACTTTTTAACACTTAAACTTAAAACACTTTTGTGCTTCAAAAGACTTTGCCTAGCAGTTGAAAAGGCAGCCCACTCAATGGGAGAAAATATTTGGAAACCACATATCTGATAAGGGTTTGATTTCCATGCTATAAAAAAGATCATACAACTCAACAATAAAGGAACAAGCAATCCAATTATAAAATGGGCAAAAGGCTTAAACAGACATTTCTCCAAAGAGGAAATACAAATGGCGAAAAAGCACGTGAAAAAATGTTCAATATCACTAACTATTAGGGAAATGCAAAGCAAAATTACAATGAGATATCATCTCCCACCTCATAGAATGGCCAGTACTTATGAAAAAAGAAGAAAACACACACACACACACAGAAAACAAGTATGCTGGAGAGGATGAGGATATGGAGAAAGAGGAACACTCCTTCACCATTGGTAGGAACGTAGAATAGTGCAGCCTCTGTGGAAGACAGTTTGGCAGTTCCTCAGGAAGCTAAATATAGAATTGCCATATGATCCTGCAATCTCTCTACTAGGAACATATCCAGAAAAACTGAAAACAGTGACGCGAACAGACATTTGCACACCGATGTTCACAGCGGCATTATTCACAATTGCCAAAAGATGTTAAAAACCCAAGTGTCCATCAACAGATGAATGGATAAACAAAACATCGTATATACATACAATGGAATACCACACTGCTGTAAGAAGAAATGAAATTGGGACACATGTGACAACATGGATGAACCTTGATGACATTATGCTTAGTGAAATAAGCCAGGCACGAAAAGACAAATATTGCATGGTCTTACTAATACGATCTAAAATATGAAGATTAAACACATGGACTTAAAACCTAGGATATAGGTTACGAGGAGACAGGATGAGGGCTGAGAATGGATACTGATACTTAAAGTATGTATAAGTTTTATTTTCTTGACTGTAAAAGTGTGGACATGGATAGAGTTAACTGTTACACATTATAGTGAGTATAACTAACATGGCTGTTTTATAAATGGGATTGTGGCTGAAAGGGGTAGTATAGGGACTTAAATGCCAATTGAAAGAAAGTTAGAGAATAATCCAGGGACTGAATAATATAGTGAACCCAGAGGTGGATGAGAATTGTGGTTAATAGTACAAACACAAGAATGTTCTTCTATGAACTAGAACAAATGTACATCACTATTACAAGGTGGTAAGAATAGGATGATACATGGGAAAAATACAATTAATGTAATTTATGGACTATAGCTAACAGCAATATTGTACATCAAAGAAGGAACTACATCAACGCTAAGGGTCAATAATGGGGGATATGAGACTTTTTCTTTTGCACAAAGGAAAACATTCAAAAAATTAATGCAGGGAAGCACATGTGGCTCAAGTGGCTGGGCTCCCGTTTACCATATGGGAGGCCCCAGGTTCAATTCCCGGGGCCTCCTGGTGAAGGCAAGCAGGCCCTCACGGCGCAGTGAGCTGACACAGCAAGATGACGCAACAAAGGGTGACAAGCAGACACAGAAAAACGCACAGCAAATGGACACAGTGAGCACAAGCAGCAAAAGGGGGATAAATAAATAAATAATAAATTTTAAAAAAATTTACTGCGGTGATGATTGTACAACTCTGTGATGAAAGTGAGTGCCACTGAGTGTACACTTTGGATGGATTATATAAGGCATGGGATTGTATGACACAGTGAACCATGTGGTAGAAGATAGACTGTGGTTAAGAGCACAAATACGAGAGTGTTCTCTCATGAACTATAACAAACATACAATACTAATACATGGTGTTAATAATAGGGGGTGTATGGAAAAAAAATATACCAAGTGTAAGCTATGGACTGTATAAGTGGTAATAGTGTGATCATATTCTTTCATAATTTGTAACAAATGTTCCACAAAATGTAAGGTGTTGGTGGAGGGATGTTGTATGGGAATTCTGTACATTATGTATGATTGCTTTATAAACTCACAACTTCTGTAATAAATATATATTTATCAAAAAATAAAAAAGACAAAAATATATATACACACATTAAAAAAAGAAATACAGAAATCATCCATTAGCAAGGTTAGCTCAAAAAGAAAGATGGTATCAATTTTGGCACAATGAAATGGGCAATTTCAACCAGACATCCAGGTAAGGGGGCCCAGCATGAAATGGAAAGGCCATCCCACCTTGGCGCCTATGCACATGCTGCTCCCTTTGCCTAGTATGCTCTTCCTCCAGTTCTTGGCATGGCCTGGGTCAGC
This sequence comes from Cabassous unicinctus, assembly GCA_029593785.1. Taxonomy (NCBI): domain Eukaryota; kingdom Metazoa; phylum Chordata; class Mammalia; order Cingulata; family Chlamyphoridae; genus Cabassous; species Cabassous unicinctus. The sequence goes on from JAQZBX010095282.1 coordinate 9,133, forward strand.
TCACTCATCCTTTAAGTCTGAGCTCAACTATAACTACCTCAGAGCAGTAGTCCCTCTCCCACCCCCCTAATCATTCTCTACTATGGCTTTGCTGATTTTCTTTATTGCACTTATCACCATCTGAAAGTATGTTGTTTATTTATCGACATAAATTTATTATCTTAGATTATTAGCTCCCAAGGGCAGGGGCCTTGTCCCTCTTGCTCTCCCACAGTGTTTCCAGTGCCAGTGAATAACTGCCTGAAGTTCAAGGCAGGGAGTGGAGAGGAAGGAATATGAATATAAGGGAAACTGAAGCTCAGGTGAAAAGCAGATGATCTGCACAATTTTAAGAACAAATCAGATCTGCCATTCTCAGAACCTTTAGGAAAGTCTTCTTTGGGGGGAAGTGAGAGAAAGAAAAGACAACAGAAGAAGAGCAAAGACACAGATATAGAGGGAAAGGAAAGTACCGAGTCTCAGAAACCATGGGGCTGGGGGACATCTTTCAGGAAGTGGGTGCTCAGCAGCATCAAATATTTTAGATAATAAGGACAGAAAAAAAGATGTCAAAATATGACAGCAAGAAGGTCACCGGTGACCTCAAAGAAACAGTCTAAAGTACAGATATGGCAGTCACATTGCAAAGGGTTAAAGAATGAGTGGGTGGGAGGAAGTGAAGGCTTTCAAAGCTTTTGGCAGCAGACTGGAGAAAAGAGGTGCTCCCAGAGGCACTAGTTAGTAGGGGTGGGGAGGGGTGGATGAGTCTTACTTTTTTTCCCACATAATGACAAAAATCACATCATGTAGCTGTCCTGTTAATAAGCATTCAATTTCACCCCACTTTCTTATGATAAGGCCCAAAGTAATATCACCCTAAGGCCCTGCTTGATCAAATTCCTGCCTACTTACCAGCCTGCATCTCTATCCTTTTTGCTCCCAGCTGCAAGGCATTGGTTCCACCTCAGGTCCTTTGCACATGCTATTCCCGCTGGCTGGAAAACCTCCTCACCCTCTTAGCCTGGCTAACATTATCATCCCTCAGATTTTAGTGTAAAAAATGCACCACACAAACCTCCTCTTCTTCCTGCCTCCACCTCTGCCTTATAGCAAACAAGACATCTTTCCTGGTAGGTAGCATAATTTTAACAAGCAGTTGTGTAATTGTTGAATTATTGTCTTTCCTACAGGCAAGGAAGTTTCCTGAGAACAGGAGCCAGGTCTGCCATGTTTTCATATAGTACGTCCTCTATAGATAATTGTTGACTAAAGAAATGAACATGAAAACCTAACAGCATTTTTATCTCAATCAGCTTCTGTATCATGCATGGCCTATTTCCTTATCTCCACATCAAGTGGGCTTACAACTTATGTTCAGTCCAGTCAGTCCGGCTTCCTCTGCCCTCCCCTACCCACTTCCAAGCAGCCTGAGCAAAGAGTCATTCTAAACAAGTCAAAAGATGGGGTTCTTTGGGATACCACCAAATAGCAAATGCTTTTCCCAATAAGATAGCTGATATACAGTGGTTATTGAAGGGCTTTAACTGAACAAAATCACTCCAAATATTAAATTTAAGCATTATACATTTTACTTTTTAAAGTCTGCATTATGTGAATGAACCATAAAATGGCTTTGCAGATACATATGTCAAAAGATCCAGTGCACCTCTTTATAATATAAATCACATCTCTGTTTCCCTGTGTATGATCCACTAAACTAATTTAATATAAGATTTTTCATTTGGGAAATATACATTTGGCAGATTGCTTTTCCTTGATGTTTTTCTCCTGTCTTTTCTCTTACCATAACATAAAAGATTATAAGTGCTACTAATTGAAAAAAATTGCTATAAATTACAGGCTTGCTACAGTCTGAGCAAATTAACTATGCAAACAAGACTACAGATATAACTGCATTTAATTGATATTTTATCAGTTCTAATATCCCTTAGCCCTTTAAAACACCATTAAAAACAAATAAGAGTTGTGTTAATTACAAATTGCCCTTATCTATTTCTACTTAATATATTCAGAATGGTCTAAGTTACTCAATGTACCCCTAACTAACAGAAAAAGAATTAATTTTTTAAAATACCTACAGGACAGCCTTTTCACCACTTGAGGTGGACAAAGAGTAGCTTATATATTCTATATGAGAAAGGCATCAGTTAGAAATGGACAAATCAAAAGAGTTTAGGAACTTAAAGAAGGCAGTTTGTCAAATTTACCCATGGCCCCTCCACAAATTCAAATTAGGGGAATTTCACTATCTTTTTCATTCTCAAATGGAAAGACAAGGAAGTTACAGCTAACTTCTATTGCTGCCAAAGCTCAAGGGATGACAACAATATCGAGCTCTTTTCCAACTACGTAGCAACTACTGTTCTTGAGAACATGAATAGTCCCCATAACTAAGAAACCTGTTCAACATAAATATCATGAAGAAGGAAATAAGGATATAATTAAAAAGTGATTAGCAGGAAGTGACAAATCTTTGCACAATTTTATACTTTTTGTAAATCTTGCTTTAGGAAAGCACAATATACACTAACAGAACTTGACAAAACATCATGCAGGAAAAATGGAATATATTCTGAGTTCCTGTAAACGCTTATAATTCTTTAAACAGCAAAATTCCCTGGAATATTATCAGGTTTTTATTTTCCACACAACTTTAAAGACTCCATTTTACAAACAGATATCCCTGGTATCTCTCTACCAAGAGGAACCACACTTTACCAAGTTTACTCAGTGACGGCAACATAATATCTTTTTTTTTTTTTTTAAAGATTTATTTATTTTATTTTATTTATCCCCCCTC
>JAQZBX010095283.1:0-11931 GCA_029593785.1 Cabassous unicinctus
CAGAGCTCAGAAATCCCAGAACTAGTTCGCAGGGCAAACTGAAGCTTTGGAAGGGCAATGTTATTTGGTATGTAACTTATCTCCACCTGACCACCTCCCACCCCTCTTTCTAAAAGCAGAGGCCAGAAGTCCAGCAGACATTAGAGGGGCAGGGGGAGGTGGGGTCTGCCCCAAATGCCCAGAATTCCTGGTCCCCCCGGCTGATGGATAAAAGATCTAGACGACAAAAAGACTGGTTTTTAATGTTCCTTTCTCAAGAAGAGAACGAGCAACTAAAATCTAGAGTTTCTCCATTTATAAATCTGGGAATTTTCCCCCATAGAATAGTTTGATTCATACTGAACTAGCTAAAGCTTTTAGCTGAATGTTGGCCAACCCCAAAGAGTGAAGTAGGACAATGAGAGGTCCCTATTTTTCCTCCAGAACCAAGTGATCTTCTTGGCTTCCAACAATACCAAATGTTAGCTACTGAAATTAAAAGATCAACAATGCGGACTTTTGCCCAGTCTTGAGCAGGCCACCAATTAATATTTAATGAGTGAATGAGAAAGAAAGAAGTAACCATGCCCATCACCCAGATGGCAACATGGGGCTACGTGAGCGGCTTTGCACAGGTTGTTACTGGGTGTCAGGGGGCACCAGGGTCTCTGGACAAATTTGCTCTGGGTAAGAGGGGCCATGCCCACGCTCATTCCCCATCTTTCACCCAGGCAGGTCCCAAAACACTTGTCGGGCCGGGCTGATGGATGGGCCTGGAATGGCTCCGCTGGCCGCCGGGGTGAGGCAAGGCAGCTGTTTAACAGCCCGCGGGCGACCCTGGGCAGCACTTCCAGGCAGGAAGCACAGAAGAATAGTGTCCACTCCAACCCACCACAAAGGCAGGGGCAGAGGAGCTTCCTCCCCTTGCAAACGGGCCAGCCCTTGGGGCACTCTCATTGCACACACACGAACGAGGAAGAAGGCGGCGGACGTGGGGCGGGGAGGACTAACGGAGTCAAAATTGCTCCCACGCAATCCCAGCTCGGCCCCCTGGTTCCCCAAGAAGGCGATGGGAGCCTGCGGTCCTCTGCGCCTCGCACACAGAGATGAGGCAGCATAAAGTCTCCACCCCAGGATTTTTGTAACCACATCCCTGTCTTTGCTAGTTTCCAGCCTCGGGGGGCTTCAAGGCATCCCTCAGTCGTCCTCTCCAGGGGAACAAGTCATGCGTTATATATTTCCACAGCCCATAAATGCCTGGGCACCACCTCTTCCCGGGCCTGGCTTCTTTCGGGATGCTCCACTCAACTCACTCAACCCATTTCTCCCCACCCCAGATGTCACGGTTGAAAGAAGGAAAAAAGGAAGTGCAGCTCAAGCGGACTCCCCCTGCCTGCCTTGGCAGAGCTGACATTTGTTTAAGCATGGTAGGCGGAGCGGTGGAGGCGAGAGATGGGAAGTGGTTCTTTCTAGATACATTTCCTGCTTCCCCTTCATCCACCCCACCTACTACTGAGTTGTGCCTTTTCAGGAACTACTGAGTTGTGCCTTTTCCCAGCCAGGATTAGCGAAAATATGTGGCCCACTTGTCTATCAAGTGCTGGGGTTCTCACGGCAGAGGCATATAGAGACCAGGCCACGTTTTGCAAGACCTGAAGCTTATACAGTTGTACAAAGGCAAAGCACCTATAAAATCACAAATACAAAATAGGTGCAGGAACTTGGAAGGGTCCCAGGCACATAAAGGGCCCTGAAGTTTACATTTCCCCAGCTTCCAGGTAAATCTGCATGTGGCCACAGATGTATGCATAGATATTCTTCTCAAGTTTCTGCTCAAAGAGGCTCAAAAGGGCCAATGTGAAAAGTAAATCTGACCCTAATAGTCAGTGGGGTTAGGGAGCCACTTATACTATAGAATGAGTCAGCAGGAACTGCCCTCCCAAGTACTGTTTTTTTCAGCTTCTTCCCTCCGTCCTAAAGGTTGCACAAATGGATGGAGATATTTTTGAGTCTAAGCCAGGGATTGCTTTCATAAGAGAAGCGGTGCTGTGTCCACATTGCCTGGTTTGCAAATGAGCCCAGCCCTCCTGATGAGCTCCTGGCTTGAAGATACGCAGATTAGCGCTGAATGGGCACCCTCGGTAAGCATGTGACGAGACAAGCACATGGCCACCGTGCACTGAATACCCTGTGCTGAGCCAGGAGCTATGAAAGGCCAGTAAGAGCAGAAGGGGTAAGAGCCCTTTCCTCCATGGGGGAGCCAAAGCTCTTGGCCCAGGGCTGCGGAACTTTGTGGTCCTCAATTGTGCTGGGGTGACTCAGGGGAAAAGGCAGGGGCTCGGGCCTCCAAAGACTCAAGTTCTAAGCCCAATGTTGGAACTGTGTGCTGTGGACAAGTCAGGAGGTCATTCTGGGCCTTGATTGTTTCATCTGTGAAAACACCAAAACAAATACGGCCAAAGTCTCTTCTCGTCCTGTCGATTTACGATATTCCCATCTCAGGATTCACTTCAATTATCTGCAGCACCACATTCCTTAACAGCCTACACTTCACTCGTCCCTTTACCCAAGCTCCCATGGCCACAACCCCCACTGCTCCCCACCAGACTTCTATGAGCTCAAACTGCCAACAAACAAACCATTTGGAAATGAAATGGGAGGACAGGAGTTGAAGTGCACTGGTTTTCAAAAGGGCATATTGGGAAATGAAAGAGAGGCAGGGATGAAAGAACACCACACCATCGTCTTTTGTGGAGCTTCTTCTGTTGGGCAGCAATGGCCATATTCCAAAAAGAAAAGAAAAGGAAAAAAAAAGGAGGAAGACACAGTCCAATGAGGCCAGTGCCCAGAGTAAGACGAGGTGCCAACAGCCCCCGGGCTGGAGAAGGTCTGGAGGGCAGGTCCCTGTGACGCCTGCCAGGCAAGGGAACACTTTCAAGGCAGGGGCTGCCACGGCTGCTCTCTTCATTTTGCAAATTCACTGGTCTCAGGCTGCTCCCAAGGCCGTGGGACAAATCCTCTGTTGCCCCCAGGGTACGTCCCTGTCCCATAAGTCATTGAAGGAGCGGGAAAACCTCCAGTTCATTTCTGCTCCAAGGCTCCTAAAACCAACCTCCTTCCCAGTTAGCTCGCTCATTCTTCCCCCCACCCCACCCCGCCTCGTATCACAAGCTCCTTTCCGCTCTTCCCCTTCAATTTCAGAAGGATCCTTCTGCTATATGACCCCATTGGGAATGTGATCTTTCTTTCCCACAGCAAAGGACATGTAAAACTATCCCTGTCCCCGCTCTCCTCTCCTAAGTCTGTAAATGGTTTTGGCTCCCAAGTCGCTCTAAGCTCCTTCTCCATCTCTCCTTTCCCTCACACCCTGCCCCCCACCACAAATAATGCCGTTCCTTGGAGAGGACATTTCTTGGGGTGTTTAATAAGCATATAGGTCATGACCCACACCTGAGGCCCCTCATGACCGAGGTCTGTACAAATCTGATGTCATGAGCTAGTATTTAGATTGAATCCTATGAAATCGCCATTATTCAACCATTCTGACATCCAAAAGAATGGCAATTTCATGAGGTTCTATTTAATAAAGGGGCCTGGTGTACACACACTAGAAACATATTGCCCACCTGTTCTCTTCCCAAACAATACACACAAATTGAAGGGTGGAGGATGGTATTGTTTTCTGCATAAAGTGGATGGAGCTCAAGTGGTTGAGCACCTGCTTCCCACATATGAGGTCCTGGGTTCAATGCCTGGCCCCCGGTACCTAAAAAAAAAAAAGGCTCTACAGTCCATTTGGAAGCCATTGAGACACAAGAGCTGGTTCATTAACCTTTCATGTCCTGAGGCAGGGCAGAGAGCAGCTTTGGTGCCCACGACCTCCTTCCAATCCATAGCCCCTCCACGCACCAGCCGCCTCTCAGAAGACTCTTCCTCCAGTTCTGCTCAGTAACCCGACATGAGGGCCATTTTCGGAGTACCCCCAGACCCTAACCTAAATTGCTGAGTTAGAAATTGGGCTCTATTCCTGGGCCCTTTAGGTTTCTCTGCAAGTGAAGGGAAGTCAACCCATCCTGCCGCCTGCTTCGCCCAGCAGCTCGCAGAGCTTACCACAAGGCTGCTACCGCCAGGCTGCTAAAACCACGGCGCAAACCTCTGGATCCGAAGAGAAAGCTCCCTCTGACCAGCTGCGGTGGGCTCACGTTGTTTCCTGGAAGGGATTGTATGTCACTCCCAGTGACGGAGAAGGGAATTTAAGAGGCACTCCAGCACCGTATCACTTACAGACTCCAGCTGTTGCTGCTGCCCGCCATTAGGCAGAGAGCTCATAAGAGGCTGGGTAAACACAGTACATGAGCTATATTTGCCCTTAATATGCAACCACCTCGGCTCTTTCCAGCTCTTTCTGTTGGCAGAAAGTCTATAAAAGGCTGAGGCACACTCACATTTAGTTATGAACTTGAGCCCAAGGTGCAGCCACAAAAATCAGCCACTCGGGGAAATGGAAGAAATGTTGGGAGTCATCTAAACAAGGCTAAATTGGAATTTCCAAAAATAGCAGAGTCAAAATGTTTTGCTCCAAAAGATTCCTAACGAAAGAGGTTCATCAATCTCCTTGGATAACGCATCCCGGTATCACAAAAACATGAGGCAGAGAAGCTTCCCTGCTGTCGAAGCGTCTTTCTATCCAGCTGCAATTTAACACTCAGCCATAAGATGAGGGGATATTTTTGAAAATAAAAACGGGAGACATATGATCCTTTTCCAATTCTTAGCCTGTTCTCTGCTTTTCAGAACTTAAGACCTGCCTGCCGTTCACCAAATGACACAGAGTGCTGGCAGATGGAGCAGAGAGAGAGAAGGCTAAATGTATTTTAATGGGACCATTAGGATTATGTCAAAAGGTGAGTAAAAAGCATTCAACAGACAAGAAAACAAGCACTGACCTACATGCCAGGTCCGAAAGGAAATATTGTACATTCTGTTTCTCCTCTCCACTCCCTTTCTTGCTTTTCATGAGAATCTAATTCAAGAGGAGAGTCCTTAGTTCATGTGTAGGAGGCAAATGCATGTTTTTTCCAGCCAAGCAAAGTGGGCAGAAATATTCAAAGGTAGAAAGCGGGTAGCATGTTGTTCTCAGTTAAGCCAAGCAGGATCAGGACAACTTTCGGAGTAAAGACAACTACAGAGTTATGACCTCACTTTTCACCAGCAACCAACCATCCGTGTCTTCAACCAGCATTCGTAAATCATCTCTAGGCTTCACCACACTGGCTAGAAAACTTGCGACCACGTGAAAAAGTTTAGGGCAAAACAGAGATCTTCATTTGAACCAGAAAATGCTCTTTTCACTTCTGATTACTTTCTCTGACCTTGTTCAACATCACTGACGCAAAGACAGGACTTAAGCTGGCTCCTGGATCTCAGCAGGTACAGGTGATTTAGTCATCCATCTCCGGGAAAAGACAGTTCCCCAAATCCTTTGCTTCTCTTGGGGCTTCACGGTAATAACAAGCACAACTTATGCTGGGATGGCTTTTGATATAGTTTACAAAGCGAGTTAACACACCTTTTTCTCATGTACTTCTCAAAGAGAGAAGAAACCCAAAGTTAAGTGAGCGTATTATTCCCGTCTTCCAGGTAGAGAGAAGCAATGCAAGAAGTGAATAGAGGCGTCTGTGTGATTGTGGGGCTGGCTCAGGCAATCCCAGGAACACGTCCAAAGCCTGGAAGCTGCTCCTCCTTGGGGTTCCCGAGGCGGGACAGTGCTGAAACTCATCCATTCCAAAACAATTACGCTGCCTACCTGGTAATTTAAACTACTTCATATATTAACAGAGTGCTATTATGCTCCCATGTTCACTGAATCTATGCCCTGGGGCTGGGTGGTTAGTTACCATTTGATATTGACCAATCAAGAATCCACCAAAAGTTCTACACAAGGGCATCAATAGCTTAAGGAAAATTTTCACCAGAGGGTTCATTATTAGCATAGAAGATTTGATTTGTCTTTTCTTTGGTGAAATGGGTAGTGTTCATAGGTGTGGTTGAGAAAAAACTTGTCCAGTGCTACCACCTCCATATGAAACAGGCAAAAGAACCCTGCAAAGCCTGACCCTAACACAATGGCTCTTCACACTTGTTTCCACCTTTGTCCCTCTGTTCACAGGGCACACTGTCGCCTGACCCAAATACAGGGTGACCATGTCCACTTCAGAGTGAGCCCATGGCACAAGGCGCTTTCCTGGGGACAGAAAGTACCACTTCACCAGCCTACAGGAACTCGCTGATAAATGTCTGGTCTAAGATGCGCTTTCAGCCTGGTGATGAGGCAGTGGGGAAAGGGATGTAAAACCTCCACTGGTCTCTAATGGCCCCAGGCTGCCAGCATTTACCAAAGGAATTGCTGAAATGTCATGTTGATCAGCTTTGCAACTTATATTAGGGACCTTCGTGTGCAAACACTGGTGTGGGCACAGTACAAGTGCAGAGATGGGTGGTGGGTAAGATGGGGCCCAAATCTATAAGGGCTGACAAGCCAGGAGCAAGGATAAGACAAGAACCAGCAAGTGAAGTGCAGGGTAGAAGGAGATCAGGCCCAAGGGGAGATGCAGAACAAATGTTAACTGTTCAGACAAGGGGTGGAGCATGCCTGCCCCCACTGGTATTCCCTGATATTCCTGCCTGTGTTTCCCAATCTGGCGCTCCACAGCAAGCTAGAGGAAGCGGGGGGGTGGGGGGGGTGGGGGGGGAGATCCTGGCTGCCAGAAAGAAGAAAGACTATTACTTATTCCATAAAATAATGTCACCTCCTCAAAGAAAGGAAGGCTTAAGAGATAAGAGGATAGTACACTCAGAAAAGACTGAGAAGCAACCCACGCCAGTGTTTTCCACGGCCCTTCAGGCATACCACCGTCACAGTTTAGGCCATAGCGAAGTTCCACCTGCTGCTCAATGTGGGTTTTTTTCTAAATCAATTCATATTTCATACTCAAATAATTTTGTTTTAAAATTATGTGACTTGAAAACCAATATCACTTGCCATAAATAGAAGTTTGCCATAAAAATAGATACAATGGGGGAGCGGATGTAGCTCAAATGGTTGAGCATCTGCTTCCCACGCACATACAGGGTCCTGAGTTCAATCCCCGGTACGTCCTACAAACAAACGCACAAACAAAACAAACGAAAAAACATCTCTCGTTGGGGAGTGGATGTGGCTCAGTGGCAGAGCGCCTGCTTCCTATGTACAAGGCCCTGGGTTCAATCCCCAGCACCTCCTAAAATAAATAAATAAATACAATGGAAACAATGTCATGAATTCTAGCGAGATACTAAAGAGGAAGAAGACGACATTTTTTAAGTGTTAGAGAAGTGTTAAAGACACTTTAAGACCAAACAAGCTCTATGACTTAACCAGAGGCCACAAGACAGAATTGAAAAGGCAATGCTTCCCACTATGCAAGTCAATATATTATTTAAGGTCAAGGATGTGAACTGCATGAAACCATCTCCTACTCTTTGGGAAATACCTAGTCCATCCCAATGCTTCCAGACAGAAAAACCCAGAACTGGCCTTGAAGGAAATGCAATCCATCCCAAACACGGAGAAGGCTATATCATCACCCACAATGACCATAATGAAGTTTAACATTCTTATGAAATGTAAGGGCTGTTCAGAAAAAATGACATTTATTCTTTAAAATAAGTACTAACTTTTAACCTAGGAAATCTCCCTTTAGGATGAGCTCCAACCCCTTGCAAGTGTAAATTCTTTGACAATATATCAGTTGATTATATTTCAGTTGAGGCATCATAGTAGAAACTGCTGTTAAAGCCCCATTTTACAAAATATATGAAAGCAGGCATTATTAAGAAAGTGACACTGGTAAGCAGCTGAGCAGGACAAAACCATAAGGAAAAGCTAGATGCATCAGGACAAAAGCCTACCTTCTGGGCACGGCCAGTGGCAGGACCAATAACAGATGAAGAGTAAGATTCAAATCACGGCCTCCCAGACGTAACTGAATGGCCCAAACTCTGGAAACTTAGCACTTGGCTTCAAAACCTTATAATTCCCTAATGCCAGGCACCAGATAAGGAAATATTTGATTACCCTCTGCTTGACTGCAGTTTGCCACCTGAGTCCTGTACCCAGGAAAGTCAGGTTAGAGGAAACACACCTAAAATTCCAAAGTTGGGTGTGCCTCAAATGAATTGCTAATACCTCGACTGGGCAGACAGCCCTAGTTCTCTTTTCCCCACCCCACATCCCATCTTTACAACAACTCAAGACCCACAGAACCTCAACCCCTTCCTCCAAAATGTCCTGCACGTCCTCAAACGCCTTCATCCCCTCCCCAGATCTTAACCGAAGCCCTGTCTAAATAACACACGAATTGATTAGCGCCAACTGTATTTAAATGCTCTTACCCGGAACAAAAGATTCAATTATTTATTCACCAAACATATTTCTGGAGGACCAACTAGGAGCGGGATTGGGGGTGGGTGGGCACAGAGGGCATGAGCAAATTTCCTCCCAGGCTGCTGGGAGATCCTGGTAAGGATGCAGGCAGCGGGTACAGTGAAGGCCAGATGTGCCCACCTACAGGCCTCCCCCAAACACATCCCCCAGGCCCTCCAAACAGGAGAACACCGCAAGCCCCAGCCCCTTACAGTAACTGCAGGTTCACCCAGGTCTCCTTAGCTCAACACAGGAAGGGAAGGATGGAGGAGGCCGAAGAGAAAAGCTTCCGCCAGAGGCCTGGAACCCAGTGGGTAGCATGACGGGCCTCTCTGTTCACCCCCAGAGAGGAGGCCCCTGCCATTCTCCTCTGGGCAGCCTAGAGTGTCCCTTGGCGAGGGCTAAACAGAGAATGCCTGCTCTCCAGACAAGACAATTTGCCAACATGAGATTAATAGACTTTAAAAAAAAGAAAAGAAAAACGGTATGCACACCCTCCCACCCACCCACCCTAGGAAAAGTGGAAGCCCTTTCTTCTCCTTATGCCAAAATTTGTTTCACTGGGAGAAGCTGCTTTGCACCAAACTTCCCGGCCCTTTACCAGCCAGAGTCAAAGAAAGAAGCTTCCAGAGCCCCAGAACAAATAAGCCAAAACAGTCCACAGAGAACGAGGATAGGAAAGCCCCGTTTCCAAACTGAGCCAGCGTGCCATCCAGCCTCACTCTCGCCCCAGCCAAGCCCAGGGCAGGCCCACCAACGAATCCATGGGCACCAGCACCTCTTTTTTAAAAGCCTCCACATGAGCGCCACAGAGTGTCAAGCTAAAGAATCCATCCGGAGAACTTGTCTCTCTCCAACCCCCTCCTTTTTAAAATTATTAACATTCACTAAAAGAAAGGGGTGGGGGGAATGGGTGCAGAGCTTGCCCTCTTTTCAAATGGCTTGTGAAGGGAGAATTGCTTATCACAACAGGTGCACCAGCCACTCACAAAAAACAGAGGCAGTGTGGAGCTGAAAGGCTAAGAAATTACTTGTTCTCTTTGTCAGCTGCTCCTACAGGCCATGTAAAGCCTGCTTTGGAGAGAGATATTGTGTCCCTGTTTGGGGGAGAAAAAAAAAAATCGAAGGCGGAAGGCAGGCTTAATGTTGCCAAAGACCAAGGGGAGGGGAGAACGGTATTGAGGGTTGGTAAGGCAAGAGCGGGAGGGCTTGCTATTCTGAGGCAAGTGAGGAAAGGGATTAAAATGGTCTGTCCAGAACATTCCAGAAAATTCAGGCAGCACAGCCTTCTCCCTGCCCCGCGCCCCAACAGGATCAGGGGAAATGACACTCAGGCTGACTAAAACACGCAATGGCCAGAGAGAAGCCTTAAGAAAAGGACACCCCTGTAAAGGGTGAGCTGCGGCACTTGATCAGAAGCTGCCTTGAATAGTGGCAAGGACGGAGCTGATTTCAGCCTCCAGATCATTCCCTCCTCGGGAGGGGAGATGTCTTCAAAGCTATAGACCCCAACTGACTCTTTGGCCAACCCATTGATTTATTTATTTTAAATTTTTACTGTGGAAATATATATATAGAACAGAATATTTTCCATTTTAACCACTATGAAGTATACAATTCAGGGGTGTTCATTCCATTCACAATGTTGTATTACCATAACACCATCCATTATGAAAACTTTCCACCACCCCAAACAGATCTTTTAAATTATGGAGTTGCCTGTGTGGTCCCGGCCAAGTGACTTTCAGCTTCTGAGTTTCAAAATCTTCTAGCATCCTTATCCTATGCTTCCAAACCTGCAGAGGGGATCCAACCAGCTTCGAGGGGCCCCAGTGGTAAAAGGGTAGTTCCCCCCCTCCTCCCAAAGACCAGATTGATCTGAGGTCTGTAAGATTTGGGTGAGACCCAAGTGGACAGACGGAACTTTCTTCCCCCTTGTGCAAGTTGTTTTGTTTAAAAATAAAGATAACTCAATGGAGGTGATGGCCGAATAATCGGTTTCCAAAGTTCTATCTCAGACACAGAGGACAGGGCCAGAGGCCACAAAGCAAGCTGGGCCTCAAAGGCTTACAAAGAATCAACTGTGAAAAGGAATGACGGAGATGTGAAACATAGCTCCTGGAAAGATGGCTGTGAGAGAGCGCAAGGTCAAAAGAGAAAGTCGCAGGAGTGCGAATTCCATTTTTTGTTTACTACTAATCGAATCTTGGTTCTTTTAATATTGCAGTGAAATCTGAGAACCGAAACCATCTACCCACAGGCACAGCTTGGACTCCAAGGGCTGAAGCTACCTATTCCCGCCTCCACCTCACAATCTACACTAACAGGACTTTATTATTCTACTGTCTTCGTTAACAGAACTTTACTATTTCCAGAGATTTGTGCCCAGGAAATTGTCTTGATTGTTCTTTACAGGAACTTCCCCCCAAAGACCAGTTAACTCTTCAATGGAAAACATCTACAGACAGTGTGCCCCCTAATTTGTTTTAACTTCCCACCTCAAAACCCATGCCTCCCTGTTTCCACCAGCCCTGGACTGTCGTATCATGACCTTCGCCCAATCGTCATCCTGCCTCCACATTGAAAGGTCTGCCTTAAACTAAAGTTCCAATTCTCAGTCAATTTCGACCTCACCATTCTCTCTCGACTCACTGCCAAGGACGTCTAGGCTTTGTCTTCCTCCTCACAGTAAGCAATGCACTCGTCAATAGAGAAAGGGCATATTCAGAAAGAACCACAAGCTGTCAAGAAAGCTAATAGGACCCTAATAAGCTGTGACTCACCGAAGTAGAGGTTGCTGAACTTTTACTGAAATCCATGAATCCCTGACATTCACAAGGATAACATCCGTAGATCTTCATGAACCCCCAAATGATGGAAACCCTGCAGGGGTCCCTCTGAGTTCTTGCTCAGAGCAGATGGACTGGAGTCCATGCCGAGACAGTCGCAGGTTTATTAGCACCAGCGGAACGACGGGATCAGGGGTGTCCAAATCTGTCTTCCCTGATTTGGAAGAGTTTAGGGTTTTTATGGATTCCAACAAGAGAGGTTGCAGTGGTTACCATCACAATAGCAGGTATACACAAGGGTCAGGCTAGTCTAGAGTAACCATAAAAAGGGGTGAGTCCGTTTAGACTGATGTTGGCAATGACAGGTCTTAATTAAAAATAGCCCTATACAAGGGTGAGGTCAGTCTAGACAGTTTCAGTAATTTCAGGTATTAACTTCTGGCTATTCTATAATATACTGAAAAAGAAAAGAGTATCTATATGACAAATTGCTGGTGGAAGGCTCTGGATTCTGGGCTTCTAGATTCTTGGCTTATGCTGCATGAAAGAATTTAAGGATATGCCATTGGGTAGGCAAGGGAGTAAAGAGTTTATTAAGAAACAAGAAGGGGAGTGGGTGTAGCTCAGTGGTTTGAGCGCCTGCTTCCCATATATGAGGTCCCGGGTTCAATCCCCGGTATCTCCAAAAAAAAAAAAAAA
>JAQZBX010095284.1:0-11931 GCA_029593785.1 Cabassous unicinctus
TTTTTTTTGCCTAAGTGCTTGAGCAACTACTTCTAACACAATGTTAAATAAGAGCAATGACAGTGGGTATTCTTGTCTTGTTCCAGCTATTAGAGGGAAAGCTTTTAGCAATTCACCATTGAATATGATGTTATCTGTGGGTTTTTCATATATCCTCTTTTTCATATTGAGGAAGCATCCTTCTATTCCTATCTTTTGAAGTGTTTTTATTAGGAAAGGGTGCTGTATTTTGTCGAATGCTTTTTCTGCATCAATAGAGATGATCACGTGATTTTGTTCTTTTGATCTGTTTATGTGGTGTATTACATTGATTGATTTTCTTATTTGAACCATGGTTGCATACCAGGAATGAAACCCACTTCCCTCCATGATTTCAGACGAGATATCAGTACTTAATATTATGAAGCTTCCCTTGCATGTGATGAATCTCTTTTCTCTTGCTGCTTTCAGTATTCTCTCTTTGTCTTGAGCATTGGACAATTTGACAAATATGTGTCTTGGCATAGGCCTGTTAAGATTTATACTGTTTGGGGTGTGCTGCACATCCTGAACATGTACATCCATGTCCCTCTAAAGAGTTGGGAAATTTTCAGCCATTATTTCCTCCAACACTCCTTCTGCCCCCTTTCCCTCCTCTTCTCCCTCTGAGATGCCTGCAATGTGTATATTTGTGCATTTTGTGTTGTCATTCAAATCCCTAAGTCCTTTCTGGAATTTTTCCATATTTTTATCTATCTGTTCTACTATCTGTTTGATTTCAGATATGCTGCCTTCGACATCACTAACTTTTTCCTCTGCCTGTTCTAATCTGCTCTCATGTGCTTCCAGTATATTTCGATTTCTTGGATTGTGCCATTCATCACCATCATATCTGTTATCTTTTTATGTATGTTTACAATTTCTTCACTATATTCCCCCAGTGTCTTCTTAATATCATTTATCTCTTCCTTCACTTCATTAAGTTGATTCATGATATTTATTTGGACATCTCTGATTAGTTGTTCCACGTTTTGCATGTCCTACTGTTTTTTAGTTTGTTCATTAGATTGGGCCATGTCTTCCTGTTTCTTAGTATGGCTTGTAATTTTTTTGTTGGTTTCTAGGCATCTGTTTATCTTGATGGGCTTATTTGGTTGGTTAGCTTCTCTTTCTGCTCTAGGGTTTTATTTTGTGTTTTATGTGTGTGTGTGTGGTAAGGTTCCTTTTTGACACTTGGTTCCTCTTATTCTATATCCTTGCAATTGTCTGTGTTCCCTTGGAAAAAAACATTAGGGCCAGAGAAAAGGAAAAGAACAAGAAGAGAAAAAGTATAATAGTGATAATAATTTTTTAAAAAGTAGAAGAGGAACCATATAAGAGGTAGGAAAATAAATAATATGAATAAAAAGTTTTAAAAACTACAAAGGAATAAGAATAAAAAAGGTGGAATAGAAAAAATGAAACAAGGAACAGAACAGAGGAAAAAATAGAATGAATTAAAAGACCAGAATGATGAGAAGAGAGGGGAAAAAAAAGATAGAGAGTATTTTTTTTTTTTAAATAAAGGCCAAACAAAAAGAGGTGGAATGAAAGAAAAACAACAGAAAACAGAACACAGAGAAGTGAAGGAAAGAAAAGAAATAAAGCAGATAGAAAAAATAAGTAAAAGAAAAAGAAAGGAAACAAAGAAAGGGGGAAAAACAACAAACAAGATACAAAACAACAAGTACAACAACAACAAAAAGCAACCCAGGAAAAACAGCCTTCCCTCTTAGTCCTTCAGGAGCTTCTCAGGCTTCGCAGGGTGCTCATCAATCACCCTTCAGCATGCCCTTGGCAGGTGATGTACCAGGTGTTAGCAAATAAAATAAAGAAAAGAAAAGAAAGGGAACCAATAAAAAGTAAAAAAAAAAAAACACCTCCCTGTCATAATGTCCTAGCTGCCTGATAACCAGTGGCTTACTCTCTGGACGCTTCTCTAAGGAGACTGAGAAATCAAGCTAGGGACCTTGTATAAGGAAGGCGGGAATTCTTCCACTGAGATATACCAGCTCCACAGCTTAAGCAGGCTTCAGAAAGCTCATCTGGATCTATCTGCCCCCTTTTCCTCAGGCAGATAAGGCTTCTAACAGTTTGCCAAGCTGGGGTATTTAGGAGCCTGTTACTGTGCCCCCTCTACCTTAGTTCCTCTCTCTGCCAGTTGGCTGGGTGTGATAGCCTGACTGATCAGATTCCCCCTCCCCTCTCCCCATGGCCACTGCAGTGCCAGTTGGGGACCCTCCGAGATTCAAAGGGAGTTCAGCTGGCCAGACTCACCAAAAAGAAACCACTCTCTACCCTCTGCCAGAACGCTCTTCCTCCCAGGATTGCTCTGTTGGTTACAGTGAGTCAGGGACTTTACTGAGGCTATTTGCCTTGAGGATGGGGTTATAGGTACCATTTCCAGCCACAGGGACAAGTAACTCATGGTTTTCCTTTGGCTTCTTTATCTGTCTATTTCCCTCCTGGATGATGCATAGAGCTTTCTCTTTCTATATATCTCCAAAGCAGCTCCCTCGGATAAGTTTTTGCCCTTTCTCCATTCTTTTTCATGAAGGAGTTGGACTCTGCCTACCGACTTTGAAGCCATTTTCCTGGAAGCCTCCCCTTGGTCTGTTTTCAATAGAATGAGTTAATCTCTCCTAATCTCCAAGGTGACAGGTGAGGGTTTTTCTTGGTATCCTTTTGAACTCATGGTTTAAAATGTATTTTATGGTGTTTTAATCCATTTTAGTTATTATTCTTAATGATTATCAAATTGTACCATCATTGCCAAAGGGTACTTCATTAAATTTGCTACTGAGCAGTTTGTATATGTCTCCGGTAATTTTTCATACCTTCTTTGCTTTCTGATTCAGTAAGGTATTCCAGGTCCGTATTGTACCTGGCATCTGCCATTTTTTCAAGGATCGTTGGAGATCACACTCAAGATACCAGGAGTGTTTATTGCTAGGGAATTTGTTGTTTATTCTAGGCTTTTTTAGTGAACAGAATTAGGAAAGACTCTTTATAAAGATAAAATATATCATGAGTTCATTCTAATAATTCTAGTTCAAATTCAGAACTTGTGTTAGTCAGAGTTTTCTAGGGAAACAGAACCAACAGGAGATATCTGTAAACAGTATGAGATTTTATAAAATTGTCTCATGTCACCATAGGGATGCATGAGTCCAAGTTCCATACAGAAGGCTGCAAACCAGGAGCTCTGATGAAGGCCCTCGATGAGTTCCCCAGGAGATGCGGGCTGCCTGAATTAGAGATGGGAATTCTCTCCCCGAATGCTGAAATCACTTCTTCTTTTAAGGCCTTACTGACTGGATGAGTAGTCACTCATTGCTGAAGGCAATCTTTCAGTTAATTGTATATGTAATCAGCCATAGATGCAATCAACTCACTGATGATTAAAGTCCATGGAATGTCTTTGCATTACAATTAGCCCAGTGCTTGCTTGACCAAACAACTGGGCACCATTACCTGGCCAAGTTGATACATTAGCCTGACCATACAATCCACCCCTTGCCAACTTGACAACCATACACATCACCTTAAACCATATATAATCTCTAAATAAGAAGAGTAACAAACCTATTTTCTTCTCCTTCTTCCCCTCCTCCTCCTCCTCCTCCTTCTTCTTTTGTCTAACAATACTCAACAGTCCTGTGTACAACTGGAAATGCACTAAATCCCTCCAGAATAGGGTGCAAGTCCTTGGGTCATATTCACCCTTCAACTTGATATCCTTAAATACTACACATGAAACAAACTTATATCATATGATAAGGGGATAAGATAAGGAAGAACACAAAGATATTTCTTTTATGTACATAAACAAACAGACTCATACCAAAACAAGGAAGAGATATTCATGACCATTATAGTCCTCATTTCTGCAACTGGTCATATGGTCATAGTTCATATTTATGACTACCGTCTCCCACTAACCATCCCATGTTCCCTTTACAAGCTCTCAGCTGGCTGTGTTCTTTGCTTGTCGAGGTGACCCAAACCTTTATTTCTGAAGATCCTGGGCCATTGTTAGTCCTGCCTGGATTGGGTTGTTGCAGTTTTCCGTTGACTATAATCACAAAGACATACTAAGGGATCTCCTGTATTCCAGGCAAACTCTTCTTGACTTCCATTGTGTAGTTGCAGTCTTATTTTGACCTTGGTAATCAGGATCAATCCCTTCTTTGTCTGTTGATTCAGAGGCATGAGGATCCCAAAGTGACCAGGTGGCAGTCTTAAGTTCCAGTTCAATGGAATCTTTGTGTCTCCTGTGGAAGCACACCTCCTTTTGGGACTAAGACCTGTAAATCATCAGAGCATGAGGCCACAGGGGCAGGAAGCAAAATTTTCCTAGTGGATCACTAGAGGTAATAGTGAGTGGTGTCACTCCCGTTTCCTGCCCTTGATTCCTGGAGCCAGGAATTCCAGCTATGGGATAAATAGCACCATAGAGTGGATACTGATTTACAGCATATACAGCTTCCTGGAGAGCATTGGCTCAGGTGGTATTGCCACTAGTTAGCTCTGTAATTGGGTCTTCAAAGGCCATTCCACCATTCTATCAATCCAGCTGCTTCAGGATGATGGGCAACATGATAAGACCAGTGAATTCCATGAGCATGTGCCCATTCCTGTATATCATTTGCTGTGAAGTAGGTTCCTTGATCAGAAGCAATGTTGTGTGGTACAGCATGCCAGTGGATAATACATTCTCTTAGTCCATAGATGGTAATTTTGGCAGAAGCATTGCATGCAAGGAAGGCAAAACCCTATCCAGAGTTTGTGTCTCTTCAAGTTAGAACAAATCACTGTTCCTTATGATAGATGTGGTCCAATGTATTCAACCTGCACCAGGTAGCAGGCTGATCACCTTGGGGAGTGGGGTCATATCAGAGGCTGAGTGTGAGTCTCTGCTGCTGGCAGATTGGGTGTTCAGCAGTGGCTATAGCCAGCTTGGCCTTGGTAAGGGGAAGATGATCCCATGCATTACCTCCATCCCTACTACCGTGGCCACTTTGTTCATGAGCCCATTGGGCAATGGCAGGAGTGGCTGGGCAAAGAGGCTGAGTGTTATCCACAGATTGGGTCATCTTATCCACTTAGTTATTAAAATCTTCCTCTGCTGAAGTCACCCTCTGAGCATTCATATGGGACACAAATATCTTCATGATTTTACCCACTGAAAAAGGTCTATCCACATACTTCTTTCCCACACCTCTTTGTCACCAATTTTCCAATCTTGTTCCTTCCACGTCCCTGACCATCTAGCCAAACCATTGACAACAGTCCATGAATAGTGTAAAAATGCACTTCCTGCCATTTCTTCTTCCAAGCAAACTGAACAGCCAGGTGCACTGCTTGAAGTTCTGCCCACTGGGAGGATTTTTCTAACCACTTTCCTTTAGGGACATCCCAGAAAGGGGCTGCAGAGCTGCTGTTCTCCACTTTTGGGTGGTACCTGCATATCGTTTAGAATCATCTGTAATCCAGGCCCGAGTTTTCTCTTCCTCAGTCAACTGATTGTAAGGAACTCCCCAAGAGGCCATAGCTGAGGGCTGGGAAAGAGAAGGTAATGTGGCAGGAGTGGTGATCATGGGCATTTGGGTCACTTCTTCATGTAACTTACTTGTGCCTTCAGGACCTGCTCAAGCCCAATGTTGTATAGACCACTTTCCATTATATGATGGATGGTGCGTGCAAGCCTGATTTTATGGCTTGGTGGGTCAGACAACAACAGTTTGTGAGGGGTAACTTAGTTCTCATGGTAACTTAGTGGTTCATGGTTAAGTGTTCTGTGTCTACTAAAGCCCAGTAGCAGGGCAAACGCTGTTTCTCAAAAGGAGAGTAGTTATCTTCAGAGGGTGGCAGGGATTTGCTCCAAAACCCTAAGGGTTTGTATTGTGATTCTGCTTTAGGGGCCAACCAAAGGCTCCAGATGGTGTTCTATTTGCTACCAACACTTCCAGCACCATTGGATCAGCTAGATCATATGGCCCAAGTGGTCGTACAGCTTGAACAGAAGCCTGGACCTGTTGCTGAGCTTCCTTTTGTTCTGGTCCCCACTCAAAATTGGCAGCTTTTTTTGATCACTCAGTAAATGGACCAGAGTAACACACCTAAATGAAGAATACGTTGTCTCCAACATCCAAAGAGGCCAAATAAGTGTTGTGTCTCTTTTTTGGTCATAAGAGGGGACAGATACAACAGCTTATCCTTCACGTTAGAAGGAGTATCTCAACATGCTGTATACCACTGGGCACCTAGAAATTTCACTGAGGTGGAAGGCCCTGTATTTTTGTTGTATTTTTGTTGGATTTATCTCCCATCCTCTGACATGCAAATGCTTTACCAGTAAGCCTAGAGTAGTTGCTACTTCTTGCTCAATCAACATGATACCATCAATGTAATGGACCAGTGTGATGTCTTGTGAAAGAGAGAGATAATCAAGGTCCCTGCAGACAAAATTATGACATAGGGCTGGAGAGTTGATATGCCCCTGAGGTAGAACAGTGAAGGTATATTGCTGGTCTTGCCAGCTGAAAGCAAACTGTTTCTAGTGGTCCTACCTAATGACAATTGAGAAAAAAATGTTTACCAGATCAATAACTGCATACCAGGGACCAGAGGATGTGCTAATTTGCTCAAGCAATGATACCACATCTGGAACGTGTTTTCACAGGGTACAAAGATAAATACTAAATATTTATTTATTCTCCTTGAAAACATTTAAAATATTGTGAGGAATACACTGATTCAACAAATACTTAATGACTTCCTAGCATATGGCTGGAAATATTTCAGATGCTGAGGATTCAGCAGTAATAGGTCATAGAATTCCCTTCTATCATGGAGCATATTTTTCACCACAGTTATTATGATGGAGGTTAAATGGAAGGATGGGGTATGAGGAGTGAAGTTCTTGGATGACTGGTGATGCTAAAAATGGATTGACACAAGGTCCAATATTTCAATAAATACATTGAATTAAATTCTGTTCTAGGGCTGAGGAACAGTGCACAGGGCTGACAATATTGGGCTTCCTGAAATTTCATCCTGTCATGTCAACATCAACGTCACCATCTCAAGAGTAAAGAAGCAGTTAGGAAGGGTTTAATAGTAGGTCTTGGCCTGACATAGTGTTCAGAGGGCTTGAAAATGTTTTTTTCCCTTCAGATCAATTGAAATTTTTAACATGCAGGCATACATTATATTAAAAGCAGTTATTCTTTTATTTTTGTTAATTTTAACACCTTTATTGAAGTATAGATGACATACACTAAATTGTACATATTTAAGTGAACAATCTGATAAGTTTTGACAAACTTCATTCTTCCTTCTTGCTCTCTGTCTAGCTTGCTCATCCTCAGGCAACCACTGACCAGCTTTCCATCATTATGGATTGCTTTGCATTTTCTAGAATTTTATATAAGTAAATCTACAGTATTTATTCTCTTTTTTTTTTTTTGGTGTGAATTCTTTCACTGGACATAATTATTTTATCTATGTTGTAGCATGTATCTATGTTTCATTCCCTGTTATTGCTAGGTGGCATGCTATGGCACATATGTGTTACAGTTTAAATATTCATCCATTCATGTCTTAATGTCCAGTAAATTAAATATTTAGACAACACTTTTAGCTAGTCTACCAACCATATTCCAATTGTGGTGGTATCTTTTAAAGCATATTCTTCTAGCATAGGATCCAGTTTAGGGTCACTTATTGCATTTAGTATTCATGCCTCTCAAGTGTTCTTTCATAAAAAGAGTTTCTCAGTCTTTGTTTTTTTTAAGACATTAACAAATTTGGAGAATAGAATATTCCTCACCTTGCGTTTGGTTGATGTTTCTTAATGATTAGATTTAGTTTATGCATTTCAGGCCAGAATATTACATAAATGAATGTTTTGTCTTTTTCAGGTTATCATATCTAAGTCATGTGATAGCCATTTGCCCCATCCCAAGAGATGTTAATTTGACCACACAGCCCAGGTGCAGTGTGTAAATTTCCTTGGCTGCTCAAGCAAATACCATGAAATTATTTGGGTGAAACAATGGGAATGTATTTGCTCATGGTTTTGAGGATAATATAGAAGTCCAAATCAAAGCATCATCAAGGCAATGATTTATCCCTGAAGACTGTGGTTTTCTGGGGCTGGTTGCCAGTGATCCTTTGTCCTTAGCTTGTCATATAGCAAGGCACATGGTGGCCTCTCCTGGCCTCTGGCTGCTCCCTCCATGGCTTATTCTCTCTGTGGCTTTCTCTCCTTTCCTCTGAATTTCATTCTGATTAGAAAGGACTCCAGTAATAGGATTAAGATTCAACTGGATTGAGGTGGGCTGCACCTTAACTGAAATAGCCACATTAAAAGGTCTTACTTTATCAGTTATATTCTTTTGTTTTTTTCTCATTTATTTTTTTAAATATATTTTTTATTTATTTTTAAAAGATACTTAGATTACATAAAATGCTACATAAAAAAATATAAGGGATTCTCATATGCCCCACTTCCCACAACTCCCACTTTCCCCCACATTAACAACTTCTTTCATTAGTGTGGTACATTCATTGCAATTGATGAACACATTTGGATTATAGTTTACATTGTAAGTTACACGCTCTCCCACTCAATTCTCTAGGTTATGGCAGGATATATAATGGCCTGTATCTGTGGTTGCAATGTCATTCTGGACAATTCCAAGTCCTGAAAATGCCCCCAAATTACACCTCTTATTCCCTCTCCCTGTCATCAGCACCTCCAGTGGCCACTGGCTCCACATCCATGATATAATTTCTTCCATTGCTAGAACCACAAGTCTATAGTAGAATACCAGTAAGTCCACTCTAGTCTATATTTTATTCCTCAATCCTGAGGATACTGGGATGGTGCTGCCCACTCTATCTCTAATTGAGAGGGGGTTTTGATTCCATATGGCTGCTGGATGGTATTCTCTTGCTTGCAGTTGTAGACTCTCTCAGTTCCTTGGTGTGGTGGTTGTCCAGTCTCACCTCCTTGTTATTTGTCCTGGGTGAGTCCAATGAACTGGAGAGTAGGTGTTGCAACTCTGTTGAGGCTCAGGGCCTTGCTGGCTTATGGACAGCCCAGAGATTCAAGTCTCTTGGACGTACACCTAGGCACTCCAGCACCAACTAAAGGTTCAAATAAAAGATACAGAAGAAGCATGTGTAGAGAAGTCACATGAGTCCAACTCTGTTACACTTGGCAAAGTAGGGCCCATTGGCAAGGCACCAAACTCTGGAGCTATCTGCCATGATCATAGGAACTGGGTATCTCCAGAGCCCTCAGGAGCCCTACTATTTGGGGTAGTATCTACTTTGGCAGTTTATGATATTGTGCTGAGATGTGCTTGGTAGTAATCCTTCAGTGCCAGGGGGGTTCATCCCTGGGAGTCATGCCCCATGCTGCAGGGTAGGTAATGCATTTATATGCTGATTTGGGCTTAGAGAGAGATCACATGTGAGGAACATGGAGGCTTTCAGGAGGTAACTCTTAGGCACCCTACAACACTAGGCTAACTTGCAATTTCAAGAGCAAAAGCTCATAAGCATAGTCATTACTATCAAAGGCCCATCAATGGACCATCCTTCTTCACTAGTCATTGCCCCTGTACTCAGAGGATTATTGCTGTTCCATTAGAGAATGTGGCAGAGCTCCCCAGGATGGGAATTCAATAATCATTTGGTTGTTGTGTGACTCTCTACCCACTGTGGCAATGAACCCTGAACATTTGATCATATTTACAAACCTTATATGTATGCCCAGGTGAACTTCCTCCCATGTATCCCCTATCACTGACACCACACACCAATGATCCTCCCCTGCCACTGTTGTAACCCGTCTGTGAGGCAAAACTTCTTCAAAAATGAAGCCAAGAATATCGCCCAATACCATTAATAGGAAAATGAAATAATATGTTTAAACATAAGAAATAAAATACATGAAAATATAGAAAGACTAAAACTAAAATAAAGTAAAAAAGGGGGTATTAAAAAAATAATGAAAAAATATTTTAAAAAATAAAAAAATAAAAAAAAATTTTTTTTTGACATTTTGCCTTTCATCACTGTAATATCTGTTGTCCTGTATGTACAGTGGCATTTACTTCCATTTTTTTCCCCCAGTGTCTTATTTTTTTCATTTTGTCTTCAAAGAAGTTTTAGGTTACATTGAAGTCACATACAGAATATAGGGGACTCCCATATACCCAACATCCTCCCCCATTTCCCCCTTTCTGTATTTATAATGTTTTTACATGTGGATGGTACATTATTACAACTGATATACAAAAATTGAAACATAGCTACTAACCATGGTGAATGGTTTACATTATAGTTTACACTTTAGACCTTACACTTTTATAAATTTCTGATGAATTTTAACATGGTCTGTATCCAGCATTGCAAGATCATGTAGAACACTTCCATTGCCCATAAAACCCCCCTCTTCCATCTTTTCTATTCCTCCCTATCCCTCCCTTCAGGGCCCTGGGTGACGGCCAGGCTTCACTCCTTGAAGGACAAGATTCATAGATACTTACAACAACGCTGAGGGCTTGATACATTAGTCTGTCCTCCCCTCTTAGGAGCTGCCCATGCTCTCAAGAGACCCCTCCCTCTCTTTGAGAACATTTTGGGCCCCCCCAGGGTGAGAGTCCAACTCCTTCCCACTCATTATGTGGGTCTCCACCCACTGATACAACACACTATGACAAAATGATCACTTGCACATTCTCTAAAAGACTGCCCTAGGTGTTCCCTGTCTCAAATGCCCCCCATGTAACACCCTAAACCAGTAACCCTTCCTTGTCATATTGCCAAAAGAGCTTTCTCAACATTGCAGTTTCACCTACATACCTGCCAATCCCCAGTGTTCACCTGCTCCCTCCCCCAACCCTCCTCCCAGTTCCATGAACTATCCAACACGTCCTCCCCACCCTACACTGCTGTCAAGATTGTACCACCCAACCCAATAGTATCACTACACCCCTGTCTTGTTCCTTCATTGCACAAGTTCTCACTTCAACCTTATCA
This sequence comes from Cabassous unicinctus, assembly GCA_029593785.1. Classification (NCBI taxonomy): domain Eukaryota; kingdom Metazoa; phylum Chordata; class Mammalia; order Cingulata; family Chlamyphoridae; genus Cabassous; species Cabassous unicinctus. The sequence continues at coordinate 11,077 of JAQZBX010095284.1, forward strand.
CAGATTTCACCTGTATGAGCATTTGCTCACAACCTTCTTCTCCCTTTCTATTTCCTGTAAACCTATCTTCCAGACTCTAGCTCTCTGAGTCTGCTCAATTTGCTTAATTCATATCAAAAGAGGTCATGTAATGTTTGTCTTTCAGTGCCTGGCTTGCTTTACTCAATATAAGATCCTCAAAGTTCACCCATGTTATCCCATGTGTTAGCACTGTATTCCTTCTTACAGGTCAGTAATATTCCATTGTATGTATATACCACGTTTTGTTTATCCATTCATCTGTTGGTGGGCATTTGGGTTGATTCTAACTTTTGGCAAAAGTGAATAATTCCACTATGAACATTGGTGTGCATATATCTGTTCATGTCCTTGCTTTCAATTCTTCTGGGTATATACCCAGCAGTAAAATTGCTGGTTCATATGGCAGATCTACAGTTAGTTTTTTGAGGAACCACCAAGCTGTCCTCCACCATGGCTGCATCATTCTACATTCCCACCAGCAGTGGTTGAGGGTTCCCATTCTTCCACATCCTCTCCAACAATTGTAGTCCTCTGTTTTTTTAATGGCCACCGGTCTAATGGGTGTAAGATAGTATCTCATGGTAGTTTTGATTTGCATTTCCCTAATAGCTACTGATGTTGAGCATCTTTTCATGTGCTTTTTAGCATTTGTATTTCTTCTTTGGAGAAGTGTCTGTTCAAATCTCTTGCCCATTTTTAAAATGGGTTGCTTGTCTTTTATTTTTGAGATATAGGATTTCTTTATATATGCTGGATATTATGCTCCTACCAGATATATGGTTACCAAATATTTTCTCCCAATGGGTAGGCTGTCTTTTCACTTTCTTGACAAAC
>JAQZBX010095285.1:0-11945 GCA_029593785.1 Cabassous unicinctus
CTTGTGTCGAAGCAATCAGGGTTCCCACAGCCCAGGGAAATCTTACTTCCTGGCAGGAGGCCTTGAAAGTCAATTCCAATAGCTCTTGTTTGTACAGCTCCTGTACCTACGTCTCCTCATTCCAGGTAAAATAAAGTAGAGGACACCGCTAGTCAGAAGTTTCACTGCTTCCCTGGGAAATCCTTTCTCCAATCTCTCAGTCAACACATGACTCTGAATCAAAGGAAGGCTTGGCTGGCAGCAAGGAAGAAGCCTCCCTCTGGGCTCTCGGCAGGCAGCCTGGCAGGATCCTTTACTGGCCCCAGTTTCCTCGCCTGAGAAATGGAAAGAGTTGGAGTACAAGTTCAGACTGCCACTTTGTGGGCCCAGAACTTGGCTGAGGTCACATGCTTAGTGAAAGGGAGAGCCAAGGCTCAAATGCAGGACTTCTGTTTGCTAAACAGAGCCTGTCTCTCTACTTCAGGGTGCTCCCACTTGTGAGGCCCAGTCCCTGCATTCCACTGCATGGTTTCCCAGACCCCATCTGTGTGTTTCTCAAAGGTCCTTGAAAGACATGGCACAGCCAGAGCATGCCACCAAGCCATCTTAGGCTTTAGCAACCACAGGCCTGTCTATAGTGAATTGGGACAAAATAAGGAATCTCATTTCTCAGGGTTCACCTGGATTTATGGTGGAAAGCTGGAACAAGTACCTGGTATTTCATACTAAAGTGTGAAAGGTTAATGCAATTCTATTTCCTGCATGAAAATGTTGTAGCTCAGAGTCCAAACCATGGGGTACATATGCTGTGGAAGGAGAAAAGGATTCAGGACAAGGAGGTCAGTGTTCCCAAAAGTTTTGCTCTGTTTCTCTTTCACCTCATGCAATCCAGTCTGCTCTTGGGAGTTCCAGCAAAGTCCAACCTAGGTTCAAAGTACTTCTCATTTGCAAATTATTATGGAACTAGAACTTCTAAAAATAAACAATGTAGGATTTATGGCAAATTGAAAAAGTCTCCTCCTTGAAAGTGATTCTCAAGTGAAACCAAGTGAGAACAATTGTGCTGGGCCATCCAGGAAATGTTGGCATTGGCAGCTTTTCCATAACTATCGTTCTTTCTTGTGAACTCTGAGGAGTGGTAATTTGGGGATTATGCATTTTGTATCAGTGGCTGTTATAGAACACGCTTTAGAGTATTGTCTTAAATATCATGAAACAGGCTGTTTAAATATTTTATTTCAAAGTTGGGGCCAACAGTCCATACTGTGGCTCTGGGCCCACTGCACAGACTCCTTGCACGAGGAAGTTGAAGATCTTTAAGTCAACATGTAAGAATGTTGGGAAAACAACAGCAACACCCACAAGGAAATGGCTTCTCGGAGTTCAGCCCAGTCCTCAGAGAAGCAGCAAGAGGTCTTTGTGAGCCAACACCACTTCAGTGAAAGGTATTTGAAAGGGGAAGCTGTATGGGAAAATCTTTGGCCATCTGGTCAACTGTCCGTGGATAGATAAAATTATGCATTTATTCATTCAGCAAATTTTTATTAAGTGCCAACTACATAGCATGCACTATTCTAGGGTATTGGGGAGATAGCTATGAACAAAGCAGACATCTCAGGACCTACTCACAAAAGCTGCTGTGGGTAAGAACCTGCATGGAATTCTTGGGAAAGAAGAAGGAAATAGGGACTAGCCCTGTACTCAAGGAAGTTCCTCATTTAGGAAGAGAGCAAGACAGAAACCTAGGAGCAGTCAATAGCATCGCCCCACATCCATTATGTAAGGCGGCAGAAGGTAAGACAGCACGAGGAGGGTAGCCCAAGGTTCAGAGGCGAATGAGGGCTGCGGAAGTCAGGGGACCACCCTCCCCAATAAAAGGTTGGATTCCATCCAGATCATGCCTCCTTGCTTTGAACTTCAGTTGGAATCCCTGACAAATGGAATGAGATTTCTCCATTACAAAATGCCACCATCTTTACCTCCCATGGCTGATCACATTGCCCATCTCCAATACCTCCAACTACTGCCTCCCACCTGGGCCTGAGCAAATGTGTCCATGCTTCTTGCTCTCTGGCCCTCGGCTCTCCACACAGTCCAAGAGGGACCTCATATCCACCAATCAAATTCTTTCATTCCCTGCTATTAGAATAAAACCCCAACTCCCTGCCATGCCTTCCTGTCCAGCACAAGCCAGCCTTGCTTGCTTCCCTGTTTGCTCCTCCTTCCACCCTTCCCCTCACTTGCTCTACACCTTCCTTCCATTCCTCAAACCCCAGGACCTTTGCACGTGCTGTTCTAGCTACCTAGAATGATATTACTGCTGTTCTGCACACGGCCGGCCCCTTCTCGCCACTTAGAGATGATGTGCCTGCCTGCCCCCTCCTGTAAAGGAGCCTTCTGCTTACTCTCTATCTCGTTTTGTCTCGTTCAGTGTCTTCATCATCTGAAATCATCTCGTTTACTTGTTAATTTGCTTGTTTGTCATCTTCTCCCCCATGAGAATGTAAACTCCTCAAGAGAAGGGGGACTTGTTCACACTGTATCCCCAGCAGCTAGCACGGTTCCTCAACAAACGTGTCAGATAAATGATGGTCTCTTTAACCTGTCTCAGCCAGAAGGCATACAAGGGAGAAGTGGGATAAGACGTGGGGAAGTGCTTCTGAGCTGCACAAGTGTCAGCGTCTGGGTGAAGAGGACGTGTGAGCTTATCGGCTTGGGGGAGGTGAGGGGACGAGGATGATGCCAGCTGTGGCTGAGGCGCCAGTTGTCCCAGCCTGGAGTGGCTCCATTAGTGACCTGGTGACGGTGTTTTATAGTTCTGTCTACTCGGCTGAGCTAATCCTTGTTCGGAAAAGACAAGGGAGGATGAGGAGGTTGGCCTTGGCCTGGCCCTTCTTAGCTGGGCTGCATTAACCGTGAGTCACCTGACTTCCCAAGCCCAGCAGGAGCAGGTGGCCACACTGCCCATCTCAGGACCCTCCACAGACCCCCACCTCCCCAGAGCACCCCCATTTGAATGCCTGTGGGGACCTCCATTCCACGGCCATCCTTGGGTGGCTGGTGCCGGTAGGATGCAATTTTCCCTGTGGCAGGCAATGCTGAGGGGAGGGGGCTGGAGAGGGCTGCTGTGTTTGCTTAGTAATAACCATAATAATCCCACTGCAGTTTGAGCTGCCACACATTGAGAGCGTGTGTGCGGCAGGCCCAGCTTCCCAAAGCTCCGTCCTCCGTGGGGTCCCCACAGGGCCGGCAAGGTGTGTGTTCTCACAGAGACCCCTTTACGGATGGGGAAAAGGAGGCTCAGAAGGCAGCGTGCCTTGCCGAGTCCCCCAGGCAGCAAGCGGAGGGTCAGAGGGCTGGAGTCAGGGCCACGTGCTCGCCCCAGTCCTCTCGTTTCCCTCTAGGTAAATGGCATGGATTAGTCCCCTGCAGCCGTTTGTGGGCGGCGGGGTGGGGGATGCATTACATACATACAAGCAGAGAGAAGCACATTAAGTCCATAAATTCGAGAGGAGAGGGGAGGGGGGGACAAGCCCCCTTCCCTGGGGTCCCAAATAGGGCCTGCTGCACTGCTGCACTTGAAACCAGGGCTTCAGACAGACGATTGTTGCAGAAGCCTCTGGAAACCATCCCTTATGGTCTCGGGACTGAAGATTTTCAAGGAGAAAAGGGAAGGGAACGTCTGTCTCAGACCACCCGGCTGCAGTTCCGCGCATGGCCGCGTGGGCGCGCTGTTGTGCAGCGAGTGAGCGCAGCGTGTGGGGGCGGCGGCGCCGCGGGACCCGCGCTGGCTGCAGACACCCCGCGCCGGGTCGGGGGCGACAGCCGGGCCCGGGCCCGCGCTCCCCACTCTGGGTCCCGGGGCAAAGTTATGGTTGTTGCCACCTCCCCGCGCGAGCCTCCCCCTGGATGAGCCAGATGAGATGGGGTCGGAAGGCCAAATAGCTGGGAGAGGGGATGGAGAGGGGATGGAGAAGGGCCCCCCCAACCCCTGGTGGCCTTGGCCGCGACGGACGTGCCCGAGGCCAAAACCCTTCCCCACTCAGGGTGGGGATGCAACCTCATTGAGGCCGGTGTCCCCGGGGCATCTGGCAAGGGAGGGTACCCTGACTTGTGGGGGGGGGGGTGGGCGAGGAGGGGAGAAGGCAGGGATATGGGGGTTCCGGGTTCCCTCCGGGCAGGGACTTCAGCCAGGGAGGGCGTCACAGCCCCAGAGAAGTTCCTTGATCTTCTTGCCCAGGCAGGAAAACAAAGGGACACTTGTACTGCTGGGACACTGGTGCCCCCCGTGCCGGTGAGAAAGGCCGTCGGGGCCAGTTTCCACCTGGTCCACGCGGCCTGCGTGGGAGGCAGGGGAGGGGCGGCTGCTCCGGGACTTGGGAGACAGTGCGGGCCCCCCCGCAGCTGCGAAGGCCCCTGGCCGAGGAAGGTTTGGGGGCAACGTCCAAGACCGGGGCCTGCACAGCGACACAGCACCCTTTAGCGCCTGCGGAGAGGGTGCGCGCCAGGCGCCTGTGGCCCAGCTAGGGAGGGAAACACAAAGGCGCGTGCTGGGCGGACGCCCCGTTCCCTAAAGAGCGCGTGTGCCTTTTTCCAGCCCAGGTCAGTGGTGAAAGGGGAAGGTTTCTGCCTGTGGTCAGAGCAATGAACCATGATTTTCCGCCAGAGGGAGAAAGAGAGCGACCGATTTTCCTCTTCCTAGAGAAAACCCACATGCACACACATGCACTCGTTTTTCTATGTGCAGAGAAAGAACAACAGACAGCAATTTGTACACACACAAAGTGTTCTATCTAGAGAGCGTGCACGTGTGTGTGTTTTACTGTGGTGTGTGTTTTTTGGTGGGGACAGAGTTGGCATTTTGAGGCGGGAAGGAGAGAGACAGAAAGGACATTTTCTGATTACACCCATGTAATTTTCTGCAAGCTGAGAAACTGTTTCTCAGGGGGTGTGCTTAGCGAGGGAAGGGGAGGCATATTTGCCAGTGATGGAGCCGGATAAACAGACCTTTGGGCATGTGTGTGTGTGTGTGTGTGTGTGTGTGAGGGGGGGGAGGGAGAGGCAGACAGAGGGAGAGAGAAAAGGGGGGTGGGGGAGAGGGAGAGAGGAAAAGAAAGAGAAAAATAATTTTTTTCTTACTGGAAAAGTAACCATATATATTTTTCTTCTTGCAGGGAGGCAAATGAACACAGACATTTTCTGTTTGTAGCCACACATGTGAACACAGAGCTTCCTTCATTTTCAATATTTGTTTTTCATATCTTGAGTGTGCTTTCTTGGGGAGAGGGGAGGTATTTTGCCCAGTGATGAAAAGCTTTTGAGAGAGACTTTTCTAAGAGGGAAAAAGAACATTTTCTGCCTGGAGATACTCAAGCACGTTTCTGGGAGCTGAGAATTAGAAAGTGTTGGTATTTCAGACGGTGCATACTTAGCAAGAAAGCAAAGACGTTCTGCCCAAGAGGGTGTGTGTCTGACACATGTTTTCCTACATGTAGAAAGATGCATACGCTTTTCTGCCTGCAGGAAGAGACAATCTAATACACTGAGGTGTTTTTCCCTGGCTTATGTGCACACCCATGCACATGTAATTTTCTGTGTATGGGAAGAGGGGGTGTGTGTTCATCCGCTGTGATCATTTGGAGGATTGTGCATTCCTGCCCAGTAATTTTTGAAAAAGTGTCTCTTCTGAGTGGAAGGAGATTGTTGTTGTTTTGCCTCGAGACAAGCAAACATGTAATTTTCTGCAAGCTGAGAAATAGACTGTTTATTGTGTTTTTTTTTTTTTCAGGTAGTGTAAGCATGGAGAAGAGACATATTTCTGCCCATTTGTGTGTGTGTGTTGGGGATATTTTTTCTTTGTGGGAAAAGAACATATTTTTCTGTTTGCAGGGAGACGGCTCAACATCAAGGGGCATTTTTCCGGCTGTGTGACCACACACACAAGCACGTGCTTGTCTGCCTGCCAAGTGTGTGTGTTTTCGTTAGTGGTGTGTGTGTCTGGGGTTGGATTTATTCCTGCCCAGTGGTGGAGGGCTTTAGAGAGAGACTTTGATGAGAGACAAAGAGAATATGCTCTGCCTAGAAACACACGCATTTTCCTGTAAGCCGGGAATGTAGCGTGTTGGTGTCTCAGGTGCATATACGAGTGAGAGGAGAACTAGTTCTGCTGAAGTGTGCATGTGTGCAGGGGCCTGACAGAGGGGGAGGCACAGAGAATCCGGTTTCTGCCTTGAAAAAGTATATGTGTATTTGGTTCCCAAGAGAACAGACAAAAAAGTGATCTTGTTTTTGCACAAATGTGAGTGCACACACACACATGATTTTCGGATGTGGAAAGGGAGTGAGTGTGAGTGAGATTTCCCCTTGAGGGACCTTCTCTAGGCAGGGGATCATTTTTTTCTGGGGATCAAGTGCTTTAGCAGGAGCCTTTTCGGAGAAAGAAAACGTTCTCTGTCAGGAGACACACATGCGTTCAGATTTGTGTGAGCTGAGAAACAGAAGGAGGGTTGGTGCTCAGGTGGGCGCCTCCGCCTGAGTGTGCGTGCGTGTGTGCACACGTGCGCAGGAGGGGGAGAAGGCTGCCCAAGCCCGTGCACACGCGCCCAGTGCCCCCTCGCGGTGCCTGGTGCTTGCTCGCCACGTGTGCGACTGGGGGGGGCTGCTTTCTGCCTAGCGGCAGAGGGCCTGAGGCGCTCTGCCTGGAGACACACGCACAACTTCCTGAGAGCCAAGAATTACAGAGAAAAAGTGTTGGTTTCAGGTAGTGAAAACTCAGTGAGAGAAGGGAGATGTTTTTGCGTGTGTATGTGTGTGTGAGAGAGATGAGATTTTGTTTTTCTGTGTGGAAGAAAATAGTCTGCTTCAGGAACAGACCAGTGGACAGAGATTTTTTTCCTCTGCACGCGCGCACACACACACACAGAGTCACCTTCACGTGGAAAGGGATTTTCTCTGGTGCGGGAGAGAGTGGAGGGCAGCGTCAGGGAAGGACATTTCTGAGTGAAATGTCAGAAACAAAAAGTTTTCCATGAGCTGAGAAATAGTTTCCAGTGGTGAATCCTGTGTGTGTGTGTGTGTGTGTGAGAGAGAGAGAGAGAGAGAGAGACAGCTGCTTGCTGGCAGGCAACTAGACAGACACAGAAGCATCAGCTGCTTGTGCCCCCAACATGCCTGCGGATCCCTTCTTGCCGTGTGTGTGAGTGTGTGTTCTCGTCTTTCCTGTGTGTGTGTCGGGGGGCATTTCTGCCTTGCGACCGTCCTGCAGTGGGAGCCCCTTCTGAAGCAGAGAGAATTTCTTGTGCCCAGAGACACACACGTCGGCAATTTTCTGTGAACCAAGAAACAGAGGAAAAGAGCAGCCGTGTTTTAGGCAGTGCACACCTGGGGACACAGGAGACAGCTCTGTCCCAAGCCACGTACGTGTGTGTGGGCGGTGGAAAGACATTTTTTCCTGTCTGGAGAAAGATGTGTCCTTTTGAGCTTGCAGGGGTATGGCCCCAAACCAGAAACTTTTTTTTCTGCACAAGCACACATACACACAATTTTCTTGGTGGGAAAAGAGAGGGAGCATGTGAATGCCTTTTATTAAGCACTTCAGGTATGCCTTTGCTAAGAGAGGGTCATTTCTGCCTTATGACAGGGGCTTCCAAGACAGCCTTTTCTGAACAAAAGGGAAAATATTTTCTATCTGGAGACACACACAGACAGGGTTCTGGGGGTGAAATCAGAGGAAAGAGCTTGTTCTCTGGTGGTGTGTGCCGAGGGCTACCTGCGTGTGTGTGTGTGTGTGTGTGTGTGCGCGCGCAATGAATTGTTTTCCTCCCTGGAAAATGGCACAAGTTCCCCTGCCTGTGGGGAGGTTCGGGCCAGCCCGAGGTTTTGCTATTTGGTCTTTTCCTTCACAGTGGCACACGCATACACTCACACACATGGTTCTCTGAGTGTGGAGAGAGAATCTGCATGTGTGTCTCTACAGCGTGCGCTTCATCTCCCGCGGGTGAGCAGCCGCGGAGGCTTTTCTGAATGAGACGGAAGCTGTTCTGTCCGAGGACAGGCAGAACGTCAGCTTTCTGTGACACGCCTGGTTCTTCAGGTGGTACATCTTAGTGACAGGGGGATGCGTGTGTGTGTGTGTGCAAGACAAATGTTCTGCCTGGGAAGAAGAACACATGGGTATTTTCCTGCCTGTAGGAAAAGACAGCTCCATAGGCAGAGCTTGCCTGCCCATGTGCACACACACATACACACACATTTCCGAGTTGGAAAGAGAATGAGGATGTGAGAAGGGTTTTCTCTGCTGGGCACTTTGGAGGGGGAGGGGGCATGTCGTTTCTCCCAGTGAAAAATTGCTCAGCAAAAGAGACGTTTTCTGAGGGAGACCGGGAATGTTTTCTGCCCGGAGACCCACACCCAGGCAGTTTGCCATGAGTCGAGACACACAATGAGCTGGGGAGACGCGAGACGTTCTTGCACAATGAGGGAGCTTGTGGAGCACTCTGCCTGTGTGTGTGTGTGTGTGTGTGTGTGTGTGTGTGAAAGAGCCCTTTTCTGCATTTCTGCTTTTTGAGAGAGACAGAGACAGACATTTACCTTCACACGTGCACGCACACACAAAATTCTCTTCCTGCTGTGAGAGTGTTTTTGTATCTGGTATGTGCATTCTGTGTGTGTGTGTGTGTGTGTGTGTGTGTGTGTGTGTAGGGGGGGCTGCATTTTTGCCTGGTGACAGAAGCCTTTAGAGAGAGAGACTTTTCTGAGTGAAAGGGAGGAAACATTTTCTGATTTTCTGCCTGGAGATGTGTGCATATTATTCTGAATGCTGAGAAATAGTTTGTTTTTTTCCAGTGGTGCATATTTAGTGAGCGCAGGGAAGACATTTTGCGTGTGTGTGTGTGTGTGAAAGCGAGCAAGTGAGAGAGACTTTTTCTGCGTTGACAAAGACCATATGTATTTTTTTTGTTGCAGAGAAAGACAGCTCGACACAGAACGACCTTTATCTGCTACGCATGTACACACACAGTTTTCTTCTTGCACATGCAAGAAGACTTGTGGGCCTGTTTTTCTCTCTGGTGTGTGCTTTTTTAAGGAAGTGAGCATTTCTGTCCAGTGAAGGGAGCTTTAGAGAGCGACGTCTCTGAGCGAGAACAGTTTGTGCCCACACACTCACACATACGCATGCACAATTTTCTTCTTGCATGGGCAAAGATTTAGTGTGTGCTTTTCTCTCTGATACGCGCGTCCTTGGAGGACTGAGCATTTCTGCCCAATAATAAAGAGCTTTAGAGACTTCTCTGAGAGAAAATAATTTCTGCCCAATACACACACACACACACACACACACACACACACACACACAATATTCTGAGGAATGGAGTTAGTTTTTATTTCTCAGATGATGCTTCTATCTAGTTATAATGCCAAAAAGAGAGAACTTTCTTCCCGAGTGTATATGTGTGTGTGAGAAAGAGAGAGGGAGAGAGAGATACAGAGAGAGACAAGCATAGAGTGATAGAGGCAGGAAGAGATTTTTTTTCTTCCTGGAAAAATTACATCTGTATTTTTCAGCCACGAGTAGAGAACAGGCAGGGGCACCTCTCTGTGTGTTTTGTGATTTTTTTCCCTCTCTCCTATGTGCTTTCTGAAGGAGGGTTGTGTTTCTGCCTAGTGATAGAAATCTCTAGAGAAAGACTTTGAGAGAGACATGCACATTTTTTCTGCAAGCTGGAAAGCAAAGATTGTTTTGCATTTCACATGGTGGATTGGCAAAGAAATGGAGACCATTCTATGCAGGTGCCTGGCACCTAAGGGAAGGCTCTTTCTACCCGAGTGTGAGAAGGCACTGGAGGCACAGCCGTTCCTCACCTCTGGGGGGAAAGACACAGCTCTTTCCCTGACTGCGGAGAGAGGCAGCCGACCTCAGGCACACACACAGGCTCCCGTGTGGCATGGGAACAGACACACACATGCAGTCCCTGGTTGTTCTGGTAGTTTTCTTTCTTTTTTGGCATGTTCTACCTAGAGATAGAGAGTAGGGAGGAGGGAGAAACATTTTCTGGCTGGAGAGAAAATGTACTCGCTCATGCACACACACACACTTTTTGATAAGCTAAGGAATTGAAATGTGTGTGTGCTTGTGTGTTTCTGCCTGGTTCATTCTTGGTTAAATAAGAAGGCGCTTTTCTGCCCAGAGATTGCACTGGATAGAAACCTCTGGCAGTGTGTGTGTGTGTGTGTGTGTGTGTGTGTGTGTGTGAAAGAGAGAGAGCAAGAGCGAGAGAGAGAGAGAGAGAGAGAGAGGCAGACACAGAGAGAGACAGAGTCACAGAGAAAGAGACAGAGAATCTCTGAAAACAAGCCAGGCAGGATCTCCCAAATCCACGGGCAGCTGCATGCAGCGAGAGCTCCCACCAGCCCTGGCTGACCACTCCCCGCCCTCCGCCATGCACAGTGCCTGGCAGAGCCGGGGGCCTAGTCTATGCTTTTTGTGCTTCCATTTCATTGTTCAGAAATAGGTATAGGACCTGACAGGCCGGGTCCCCCTCCCCTTTCTCGCCACCAGAATCAGGTGCGGATGCCCCATTAACTGCCCTGACTCCTTCCCCGTGATCACTTCCACGCAATCAGAGGGCGTGGAAGGTCCTGGGGCCCAGTGAGTGAAATCGTTCCCAGGGGGAGATGCCCCGTGTGAGTGGAGCCTGGAGGGGGCTTGTTTCTCCAAAGGAGCAGGTGTCACCAGTCACTTTAAGTGCTCTAGGAGGGTGGAGACCAAGATCATGATGTCGTGGACTGGAAACCCTTGCCTTTGGCTTTTGGCCTAGAATATTGCAACATCCTTCAAGTATGCTGTGAAGGGAACGCAGGGCGTGCCCCCGAGTCCTCCTCCGGCTTCTCCCGGGCAGTGGCGAAGGCGGGTCTATTCTGGGCTGCTCCCTCCAGACCTGAGCTGTGATATGTGGAGCTCAAGAAGTGGAGTGGGAGTGGGGGGTCTTTGGTGGGCTTCCTGATTTCTGTCCCTGCCTTAGCTGATGGACGAGTCATGCATAGTCCCCCAGGGCTGGCTCAGGGGTAGCCAAGGGCTCCAAGGAGACGCACACGGGCCCTCTGACAGTGCGAACAGTAAAACCTTCGCCTTACTGGCATGCAGTTAGCGGAAACGTGAAGAGTTGACTAATGCATGTAGAACGTGGCACTCGGTGCCTGGCTCAGAGTAAGTGTCCGACAGACACAAGCAGTCTTCATCATCATTACCGTTACTAGTGGAAATACCGACTGCGCATCCGCCAGCCGTGTCCCCTTTGTTCGTGTGAATAGAATCCTGATTTTGCACAAGAATATGCCCAGACTCACAGAAAGAGTCCTGGTTGATCTAAGCCATTACGATGTTATTTCCCTTTGTGATCCTGTGATCTACTCCTACATTTCATTGTGATCTACAATGAAATGCAGAGGGAAATCTACTAGGGGAATTCTGGAAGAGCTTATCCCTCTGAGTAAAGAGAGATCCAGGAGGAAAAGGTTCCCTGGCTCATACCCCTTCTTTTCTGTTGTGCAAGGACATGATGCTGGGAGTTGTGGCAGCCATATTGTTACCATGAGGAGGACAAAGCAAAAAGACAAGAGGAGGATGTTTTGGGTTATATCACTGAGTTACTGCCCACCTGCGAACTGCTTGTTAATCAGCCCCTGTTGTTTGAGTCACTTAGAGCTGGCTGTTTCATCACATGCAACTGTATGGATTTTCAGTGATACAGTGGTAGTGGATTAAAGTTACCATCCTACAAAAGTATAGATGGATGAATGTTGTGAAACAAGCAACAAGCTGGCAGTGGAGTTCCTGTCCTTTTGAAATTTTGTGCATGCTTTCCAGGGGAGCAAGCAGTCGCCCTGTTCTGCCCTCTCTTTCCTCATAAGATAAGGGCTAGAAAAAACCTACAAATCAACCTGACTTTTCTCAGGAGAACCCTGCA
>JAQZBX010095286.1:0-11930 GCA_029593785.1 Cabassous unicinctus
ATTCTCAGCCCTGCCTGAAAAAACACAGGTGGCGTCCTGAGAAATCTTTCTCCCCCCATCAGTGCAATTGCAGATCTTTGAGATTGACTCATTAGTATCCTTTTCTCTCTCTGACCACAGCTTTCATATATCTGTGAAATCTATTTGTCTGTCTATCTAGATACAGGTATTTGTCTCTTCTCTGAAAGCCAAAGGCCCCTGGCTGCTTGGCCCTGCGCTGCCACGAGGTCCGGGGCAGCCTCGACCTCACCACACTCTTGCACAGAGGAAAGAGCTGGTACTACTTGGCTCTTTAACTCATCCACTGAGCCACGTGGCTGAGGGCAGGCAGCAATCCCGCAGGCTCCACACGTCAGGATTTCCTAGGGGCATATTTCTTAGTAGAGTTTAAAAAAATTAAAATATTCAGACTTTAAAAAACAAACAAACAAAAGTTTCCTGAGCATCCACTTTGTACCAGGCTCTGTGCTGGGCACAGAGCTTGTGAAGATGAGTCAGCCCAGAAATACCCATTAAGCAATTTTTAGAATTGTAGGCAGCAGGGTATGAATCATTCTTAATATTTATTCATTCATTTATTGTTTTCTCACAAACATTTGCAGGAATATTAAATCTCGCACACAGTTTATAAACAGATAGGGAAGTGTGAGTCTTCCACCTTCCTCCTTCTTTTTCAAGATGGCTTTGGCTATTTGGGGCCCCTTACCCTTCCATACAAATTTGATGATTGGCTTTTCCATTTCTGCAAAGAAGGCTTTTAGAATTTTGATTGGATTTGTGTTGAATCTGTAAACCACTTTGGGTAGAATTGACATCTTAACAATATTTAGTCTTCCAATCCATGAACACGGTATGTCTTTCCACTTATTTAGGTCTTCTTTGATTTCTTTTAGTTTTCCATATATGAGTCCTTTTCATCCTTGCTTCGGCTTATTCCTAGACATTTAATTCTTTTAGTTGCTATTGTAAATGGATTTTTTTTCTTGATTTCTTCTTCAGATTGTTCATTCTTGATTTTTGCACGTTGACTTTGTACCTCGCCACTTTAATGAATTCATTTATTAGTTCCAGTAGCCTTTTGTCTATTTTTCGGTATTTTCTGTATATAGGATCATGTCATCTGCAAATTGGAAAAGTTTTACATTGTCCTTTCCAATTTGGTTGCCTTTTATTTCTTTCTCTTGCTTAATTGCTCTGGCTAGAACTTCCAGCCCAATGTTGAGTAACAGTGGTGACAGTGAGCATCCTTGTCTTTTTCCTGACTGTAAAGGGAAGGCTTTCAGTTTTCACCATTGAGTATGATGTTAGCTGTGGGTTTTTCATAGATACCCTATATCATGTGGGGAAGTTTCCTTCTATTTCTAGTGCTCTAAGTGTTTTTTTTTTTTTATCATAAAAGTGTGCTGGGTTTTTTCAAATGCATTTTCTGTATCAGTTGAGATGATCATTTTTTTTTTTTTGCTTTGTTCTATTAATGTGGCATATTACATTTATTGATTTTCTTATATTGAACCAACCTTGCATACCTGGGATGAATCCCACTTGGTCATGATGTATAATTCTTTTGATATACTATTATATTTGATTTGCCAGTATTTTGTTGAGGATTTTTGCATCTTATATTCATAAGGGATATTGGTCCTTTCTTGTGGTATCTTTAACTGGCAAAGACAAAACAGGTGTAGCACAGTGGCTGAGTATCTGCTTCAAATGTACAAGGTCCCAGGTTCAATACCCAGTAACTCCTAAAACTAAACAAAACAGAAAAACCAGCATGGTACTGGCACAAGGACAGACACATAGACCAAAGGAATTGAATTGAGAGTTCAGAAATCAACTCTCACATTTATAGCCAACCCATTTTTAACATGAGTGCCAAGTTCACTCAATGGGGAAAGAATAGTTTCTTCAACAGATAGTGCTGGAAAAACCAGATGTCTGTGTGCAAAAGAATGAAGTGGACCCCTACCTCACACCATACACAAAAAATAAACTCAAAATAGATCATAGACCTAAATATAAGAGCCAGAAGTGAAAAATTTCTGAAAGAAAACATAGGGAAGCATCTCCAGGATCTTGTGTTAAGCAATGCTTTCTTAGACTTTACACCCAAAGCACAAGTAAAAAAAAAAAAAAAAAAAAAAAAAAAAAAAAAAAAAAAAAAAAAAAAAGGACAAATGGAACATCATCAAAATTAAAAACTTTTGTGCATCAAAGAACTTTATCACAAGAGTGAAAATACAACCTATTCAATGGGAGAATATATTTGGAAACCACATATCCGATAAGGGTTTAACATCCAGAACATATGAAGAAATCTTACAACTCAACAATAAAAAGACAATCCATTTAAAAAAATGGGCAAAAGACTTGAACAGACATTTCTCCAAAGATATACAAATGGCCAAAAAGCACATGACAAGATGCTTAACATCACTAGTTATTAGGGAAATGCAAATCAAAACCATCATGAGATACCATTTCACACCCACTAGAATGACAACTATTAATAAAACAGGAAATAACAAGTGTTGGAGAGGATGTGGAGAAGTAGGAAGACTCATTCACTGCTGGTGGGAATGTAAAATGGTGCAGCTGCTGTGGAAGACAGTTTGGCAGTTCCTCAGAAAGCTAGGTACAGAATTACCATATGATCTGGCAATCCCACTATTAGGTATTTACCCAAAAGATTTGAAAGCAGGGACCTGAACAGATATTTGCACACCAATGTTCATGGTGGCATTATTCACAATTGTTAAAAAATGGAAGCAACCCAAGTGTCCATCAGCTGAAGAACGGATAAATAAAATGTGGTATATACATACAATGGAATATTATTCAGCTTTAAAAAAGAATGACGTCTTGATACATGCAACTACATGGGTAAACCTTGAAGACATCATGTGGAGTGAAATAAGCCAGACCTAAAAGAACAAATACTGTATGACCTCACTGATATGAAATAATTATAATAAGCAAACTCACAGAGTGAGAACCTAGAGTATAGTTTACCAGGGGCCAGGGTGGGGGCTAGGAATGAGGAATTAATGCTTAAATTGTGCAGTTTCTATTTGGACTGATGGTAAAATTTTGGTAATGGATGGTGGTGATGGTAGCACAACATTTTGAACGTAATTAACAGCACTGAATTAGGTAGGTGAAATCCAGAAGGTTTCAGAATCAGGAAGTGATGTGGTCAGAGCTGAGCTGGAGGACAATTTTTTTGTTAAAGCTGAGATGGGCAGGGGAGGGGACAGGGGAGAAGCTGTGACAAGTCCAGGGCTGAATGTCAACAGACTCAGAGGCTGGTGGACCTGGCAAGCCACTTAAAACTAGCACTTTTCAAATGACAGATTGTAATCCATTAGTGAGATCTGAAATCGATATGGGTCTTAACAAGCATTTTAGAAAGACTAGACTAGAGATGATCGGTGAGTCAGCCGTAGTAAGGTTAAGGATGGTTCTGTCTGTCTATCACAGGGGGTGTGACCCTGGGACGGTGGGGAAAATGAACACAGGCCATGCAGTAAGTGGTCAAATAAAGCCAGCTTGACATACTTCGGGGCTCATAGGAGAAGGAAGCCCACCTTTCTTTGAGAGAACTGAAGCTAGTTTTTCAAGAAAGGGGACAGTTGAGTTGGATCTTAAAGGCTGAGTAGAAACTCACTAGATAGAGATGGGGCTGGGCTGGGGACACATCTGTGAATGACCAGAGCCTCTGGAAGGTGTTGGGGGCTGGGGAGGGGAGGGGGGGAAGCTGATCTCACGGGTTTGGGTCAGCTTTTGTCCTGGGCTGGTGTACTTGGAAGGCCAGTGACCAGAGTCTGTTTTGCACTTTCCCAACAAAGAGTCCCTAAAGCAATTTTTAATTAAAAATGAATTCTCCAATGGAAAGTGAAATGGATAGAGAATGGAGATATGATAAAACAAGTACATGTCAAGGATCACATCAGTGGTGGGGGGAGATGGGTGCTCAGTGTGAAACTTTTAGCTTTGTCGTATGTTTGAGCATTTACCTAATAAAATATTGGGAAACGAGCTCAATTCGAACGTGATATTTCCTTTTTCCTTGGACAATTTCTAATTTTTCTTAAGCTTCTTTTTGATTACTAAAGTTGCAATTACTTCCTGCAAACAAGTTGTCAGAAGCCTGAAATTAATTTTAGAACTAATTTAATCCCCAATTTACTTACTTATGGAAAAAAAAATCTTACATTTTCCAAACCAAATCAACACTTGACATATCAGTTATGTTAATTTTTTAAGAAGCAGGCAGTGGAAGGCTAAGCCAGTCACCCAGAGATAGTCCAAATGAATTAACGAGGGCTGGGGAAGGAAAAGGATGTTCGGAGCCTCTTCCCAACCATGGAGGAAGGTGGACTAGTGTCAGGATAAAGGAGAGCTGTGATCTGTGTAGAAGCTGGCTGCCCCCCAAAACAAGACACCCCACGGAGGAAGTGTGAGCACGCCCCCAGCCACCTTCCACAGCCTGGCCAGCAGGGAGGGTGCCTTCATGGGTTCATTCCTCACTGGAAAGGAATATGCTGCCATTTTGGAGCCTAAATGGGAAGGACCACACTTTGGAACTCAGCGACCTCACTGAGGCCAGTCCACCCTGGGATGCCCTGTTTGGGTAGGTGGGCAGCCAGTGTGTCCCAGGTCCCCCCAATTTCTGGCACCTTCTTGAAACTGTTATGAGCCCAGAGAAGGGGCGCCTCTCCCCCAGCTCATGCTTAGCCAGTCGAGCTCACCCCAGGCCCTTTTGTCAGTGAAGCGCTCGAGGGGGCAGGTGACCCAGAACCAGGCCAACGAAATGTGGGGAAGCTGGCTGGGGGCTTCTGGGAAAGATTCTCCCCAATAGAAAGAGAGAATGAGACAGGACGAGAGAGGAAGAGGAGGAGGAGGTGGAGGGGAAGAGGAGGCCCAATCTTGCCTCTTGCCTTCCTGCCTTGGACGGGGGCCTCGAGACTTCTCTGTAAGTCAGGAATGGTTGAGACTGCAAGTAACAGCGAGCACTCGAGGGCCGGCTGTCGGTGGCAGCGGGAGTCCTTCCGCTTTCAAAGAAGCTGTCACAGATCCAGGCTCTTTCCATCTTCCTAACCCACCATTTCAACTTCACGCTTGTCACCTCATGGTCAAAAGTGGGCGCTGGCGGCTCCAGGCACTGGGTTCAAGTCAAGGAAAAGGGAGAAGAGGACGACCGGGCCACACCTGTCCCCTTTATGAGGAAAGCAAAAGCCTGCCCTGGAACCCCAGGGAGACTTCCAGAGCCTTCTCATTGACCAGAACTGGGTCGGACAGCCATGCCTCGCTGCCAGGGAGCTTTTCCAGCCCCTGTATTGGAGGTGGGCAAAGGAGGAAGGGTTCGGGGAGGGGTCCTTGGGTTGGTCCACAGATGTGATGCTTGGAGGGGAAAGCAAGAGCTTTGCAGAGCAGCCAGCTTGCAGTGCTGATAGGGTGGAGCTGATTCAATGAAGCAACCCCAGGACTGCCTACCCTGGACTTCTTACTTGATGAGATGACAAACTATCTTCCCTGTGGCAGTCATAAACTGCATTGGCAGCGGATGTTGCTCAACGGGTTGAGCACACCTGCTTTCCCACGTGGGAGGTTCCAGGTTCACTCCCCAGCCCCCAGTACCTCGGACAACAACAAACTGCATTATTTCCTTCCGGATCAGTGGCCCAAAAGATAAATGAGAAATTTGTTCTCTTTTCAAGACAGCAAACATTATTGCTTTTTAAGTACATGAAACTATGCTTAAAACCCTCCAAAAGTTTTTAAGTTATAATTTTTACAATATCTTTCCCATTATTAGTAAAACCCTGTTGCTTTCACAAGTTAAATTATATTTTAAAACATTTATGCATTACAGAATTATCAACTGACAGCTCAACCTGCTGTGGGAATAGGGAAAAATGTACCCAGATAAAAGAATACACTTCCATGAAAATAAAGATAAATGAACTAATAAATTAACAGTTTTTAATAAATAATCTCCATATTAATGCATCCTTCTGGTAAAATATTTACCATGCTCTTTAAAACTTTTTTATCAGCTGAAACACTCAAAGCTTTAAATGATTGGATATCCTTCTATGGCTTAGCCGTTGAGATGGTTATTTTACTGAAGTACATTTTAATAAGAAGCAAATTGATTTAAAGTGACTGGAGTCTTCATGGGATGAGGGCTCTCCATGCTCAGCGCCCCGGGCCGAAGGGCGACCTGCTCGTTTAGCAGGGCCACAGGTCACACGCCAGGCCACAGCGCCGGTGTTCTGGGTAATTAACAATCAATTCCTTTAAAATTACCTCAGGACCGGCCCAGCCTGGGACTCACAGCAGACAACGTTAGCCACGCTGTCTTCCTGCTCGGTGCTGCTTTTCACCTGGGGAGTCTATTAATCACAGGGGCCCCCAGCCCCTGGCCCCTCTGTGCTCATTCAGAATCTACCAGAGAGGCCTGGAAACCTGTCTGTCCATCAGTGTCGCAGGGCTTCTTACGCCTAGAAAGTGTGACACCCCAAAGCTGCTGGACAACCCAGGCTGACCCCCAAGGCCGTGGTTCTCCCACCCGCGCGAGCACCGGATGCCCTGGGGGAGGCGGGGAAACCGAGCCTGCCGGGCGCTGCCCCAGGGTCTGATTCAAGGGTCTGCGATGGGGCCCAAGACCCAGCATTTGTAACATGTCCCACAGAGCACGGCCATCAGGTGACTGTGAACAAGGAAAAAGTATCCTCTTGGTGTGCGTTTTTGTTTGTTTAAATCCAAAGCGGAATAAACAGCTGTTTTCAGACAAAAATATCAGTGGAATACAGAAGAACGAGTATGGTCAGAGCATGGAGGATTTTGGCCGGAGGCCATCACAAACCTTTCAGATCAAAGAGCAAATACAAGGCCAGCTTTTGAAGACGTTAGGTTGGGTTCTCAGGCAAGAAAACGCTGTTGTCTAATGTAGGAAATAAGCAGGCAAATTACCACACAATTTAGTTGTGGGCATTTCTAAGAATTCTCACCTGTTTATTATTATTATCATCACTATTATTATTAGTGTGTTAGCCCAAAAAGAAATTCTTCAGGTTTGGAACTTGCCAGAGTCACTGCTTAAAACCTTGCTACCAACCTTGCCCGGACTTCTTCTGGAATACAGATTAACTTGACTAACCCACCGAAATATCTGGCAAAGTTCATGGTGAGCAAACTTTTCTCGGGTCAGTGAGTCCAGAAATAACTGGTTCACCTGTGCCAGGGGTCCTAGTGTCTGCTTTTCATTAAGGAGAAGACAAAGTTGGGTCACAGATCATTGCTAAGCTTGACCCAGTGAAAGTATCTTCCTAGATTTCCTTTTGATTATTCCCGGCTACGTGGGCAGAATGCACGTGTGATCTAATGGACCTCGCAGAGGCCTGGCCGCAGAGGCGGGTGCTCATGGACCTGAGAGCCAACCTGTGCTCATGATAAACGTTGTCTTTAAAATTCTGTTAGCAAGACGGCATGGTCCTGGCAGACGGTTTCCCAAATAGTCTTTCCCTTTAGGAGCCTGACCTCTGGCCCCACTGAACAAAGGCGAGAATTGTAGAATGCCTGACTTTGGCGCACGTCTGTCTGCGAGGTCCGCCTGTTGAAGGGAAAGGCTGATTTTCCGGACACTGTTTTGCAACATTTCCACCTTTGCAATCCGTGTACCAGTCCAGTTCCAGGCTTCTGATCCACAAAAAGTGCCCAGAAGCAGATGCTCTGTACTTCCTAGCTAACAACCTACCCTCAGCAGGAAGGAGTCTGCGGAGCGGCCGGGCACGTCTGAAGGAGGCACTGGGTCTGAGGGCACAGCTTTAGGAGCTACTGTTTTGGAGCAGCCAGCCTGACTGGCAGAAACAAACTCCTTTCCAATTTCAAAGTGCTCCGTGGGGTCGGCAAGTGGCATGTTCAATCACAGTTCCTCTCTTGTTTATGTTTTTTGGGTGGTGACTCAATTCACGCTTCTCCTTTCGGTCCCCCACCCCCAATCTTCACTCATTGACAAGTTTATAGACACTGCAGCTAAAACCCGCTGCTCAACATCATTAACGGGGGGCGAAGATTCTGGATAGTGTCTTCATGGATACACTTTTAAGACTTCTACATTGATTGTCCTTATTTAAAAAATCAAAGTAGTCTGATAAGATCAGTAAGCAAATAGCCATGGGGGCCTCTTTTTTCCACCAAGGTGGGCCTCAGGCAATTTTTGGGTGAGAGAAATGATGGTTAGCCAGGAAAATAAATGTGAAAAACAGTAATTAATATTCTGTGCAGATGCTATCAAGGCAAACATTTGAGGAACTGACTGGGATTTGTTTCTGTATTTTCTCAACTTAGGAAAAAAATTTAGAACACTCTAGTACAGGAACACATTTTCTACCAGCCTAAAGTTTTAATTATGAATTAAAAACTCACATCAAGCATATTTATTATTTAACTTTAGGTATGTTTAATTGAAAGCATGAAATAAGCTTTTTGAAAGTAAATTTCAAGATCCACCAAGGTAGGGGATTGACGATTCTCAGAGCCTAGACATAAGGATTTGGAAATCTCAGCTGGGCTCTGCAGGAGAGGTTTGAGTATCTGCCACATCTTAGGAAGAGGCTGAGAAAACACAGCTATTAGAGTAAGCTTTGCAGCTTGACAGCTGTGGCTAGATTCCAGGCCCAGCTGACTCCAAACCTTGGGTTCCTTCTCTTTAGAATGGGTCTAAAAATGTAAAAACTCAGTGTTGTGAGACTCAAATCAAATAATGTACATAAAATGCTTAGCAGAGTACAATGGTTTATCATAAGCATTTTCAATAGGTGTTAGCTATGAGTAATGAGTATGAGTAATGCCAGTTAATTTTCAGGGTTAATGACAAAATATTGTGCAAATTCCTACATTTTAATCTAATTAAAAACAAAACTACAGCCTAATCATAGAATACAAGAAAAAATAACATAATTATCCATATAGGAAGCCTTCAACTTACAAACAGGATGTTAGAGAAGTGCATCTTGAAATTGTTTGGAGGACTATGTTTCCATACCAACAGTCTATGCCAAATTAGGGTTCCAGCAAACACACAAAGGCCCACTTTGGATTACTGAAGTACTATATGCTTCCTCTGAAAAGTTCAAATAATGGCAGTCCCTTACTTGTTATGAAACAAAGTAGAAAAACCAAATTGCTGAGAAAATAAGAAAAATATTTTAAAATCCTGGGGCTTGAAGGAAAGCAGGATTAGCTAGAAGCCAAATGAGGAAGTTGATGGGTACCACTGGGCTACAAGGACCTCCAGCATTATTTTTTATTTATTAGCCCTAAGCAGGATCTTTATTAGCCTATAAATGAACAAAAAAGTTGGAGGTAATGGGAGGTAGAGACTTCCTTGCATGAAAAGATTATGCCTGGTCCTAGGAAAGGGGCAGTGCTCATACGTGCAGACATAAACCACGGGTAAAGCCTTAGTGGGCTTCCTTGAGTGGGAAAAGGAGGGAGCAGAGAATCCTGGGGGGCAGTGGGTTGAAGAGAGCAGTTGCTTCTCTGGCTGGCCAAGGAAGTTTATTCCTCACTAGCTAGGAGGTGCTGGCCAGGGCCCACCTGGCCATCTGTATGCTCACAATGAACAATTAGCAGGCAACTGTAGTTCTCATTATCTCCCTAAGTCTATTTTACACTATACTAGTTCCAAGGAATAATCATGGGTGTTAAGTCAGCTCTCCCTTCCAGCAGCTGGACCACCAGTCACCCCGCCCTTTCCCGCTTTTGCCCTTGGCTACTGGTACCTAATCCGCACTGAGGCTTTACTGATAGTCTAAAGTGGTACAAGCATTTTAATTCGAAAATGTGAAAAATCAAACAAATCATTCTGGACACAAAAGAAGCTTTAGTAGCAGGATTTCAGGCACCTTTATTCATCGCAGACATTTGAGGTGAGGGGAGACTGCCTTGGAATCCTTTTTCCCGGATTACATATAGAAGCCAACTCCTAACTGAATCCAGACTCTCCTGACAATAGCAATAGGTGCTAGCATTTCATTTGCCACTCAGCAGGCTGGACAGCATCCTGCACCCAGGTTTCACCCAGCCTTGCCTGGCGTGAATGATGCAGGTCGCGCAGCACCACCCATTGGCCTGCACAAAGTTGTTTCTGCAGCTGGGGAGTTAACAGCCATTAATCCATTGCATTACTGAAGGATTTTACTCCTTTGTTTCCATTTAACTTATAAATAGGACACATCATTTCTTAATATTATTATATTCTTGCAGTACAATCAAGACTGGTGATATGGGAAATAAAAAAAAAAAATAATGTGTTCATTAAGGGTTTTCCTCTATCAAGTACTGTACTATTCCATAAATTTTAAAATTATTAAAATTTTTGTTGAAAGTCTCTCTGCCGTGATAATCACATGAATCTCCTCCAGGGCCATCAATACAGGTCTCTAGGCTGGGCACGCCCCACTGCATTTTTGAGTAGTAAGGGTTTTTACCCCGGATTATTGAAGTTGTTACTCTGCAGGAATTTAGCTAAGAAATTGTTTAAATAAAACAGTTATTTCTTAAGACCTTATCCAACTACAACAAAGTCATGCAACATTTTTCAACCAAGCAACTGGCACGGACTTAATGTAGTCTCTTTCCCTTTTCTGTTTTTTTCCAATCAGTAGCTCAAACAAAAGATGGAATATTTGAGTTTTAGAATCCTGCCAAATTTTTTATGGTAACCAGTGCAGAACACTGTAGGTTCCACTGTATTAGAATCTCATGCAAAACTCTAACATTACATTCCACTGTGCTATTGTTATTTTCTGTATTTAACAATTCTAACACACTCAAGTGGCAGCAGTTACTTTTCATTGACTTTAGCATCTGATCTCTAGGACTTAGAAAGCTGCAAGTTTGATGCTGAGTTTTGGTAACAAAGTAGTATCAAATATTTCTGAATAAACCATTTTTAAACATTTTTGCCCATTTGAAAAGTACTGCCCACATACTATTTGGTGTTAGTTCCATAGTCACTTTATGCTGAGAATTAAGAACCCTAAACTTTATAAATGTCTAACTTCAGAAAATCTAGTTGTAATCAAAGGACTTACTATTTGTCTAAATTACACAGCAATTTTTTTTTTTTTAATCAAACAGCAACTACTACAAAATAAATGACCAAAAAAAGTGACTTCACAAAAATACACTAAAATATTTGACAATTTTCTGCAGGAACTGCCAGTGTTTTAGTGCTTAATATTTAATAGCACAACTGACCAAGGTCCAAGATGTAAAGTTACCATGTTCAAGAAAATGGGGGAAAAAATCACTCCGAAGACTAACAACATAGTATATGATAAGAATGCACACTTTATAATATGAAACCTGTGTATACACAGTAGTTGCAAAAAGCCATTTGGTCTTATCTTGGCTTGTAAAAATGCTGTTCCAGATTTCAATGTAAATTAGCAACCTGTTGAAAAACGGAAAAAAAATCAACATGTTTTTCATTATATGAAGATAAATAAAAATGATACATACAATTATCAACTAAAAAATCCTTTCAGAATTTTCTACTGTATTAAAACTTTTTCTCTGCACAGTATTCAAGCAAAATAACAATAGATTTAATTGCAAGTCTTTGTAAAAAAAAAAAAAAAAATTTTTTTTTTCTGAATCCATTTCCTACTCCCATTCTGTTGTGTTATTCTCTATCACTTAAAAGTCTTCAATCCTGCAACTCTTGAGAGGATGTGCTCATTCACTTGATGGGATTTCTGACTGCCAAATAATATGAGACCCAGAGAAGCTTACAAGACTGGCAGGACAGTTTCCAAATTATCTCTAGATAGGAATAAAAATAACAAACCATGCAATGCAATTACGTGATTTAATCACGCAGGGATCCAACCTGGTTTACTGTTAACAGCTTTTTT
>JAQZBX010095287.1:0-11932 GCA_029593785.1 Cabassous unicinctus
GTGCATTGTTTATTATATGCCAGTCACTAAGCATTTTACGTATATTAATTCATATAGACAACCTGAGTCACAGAGAGGCTATCTAACCTACTCTATGCCGTTAAGCTGATGAGTAAAGCAAGGATTCAAATCCAGGCAGTTTGCCTCTAGGATTCATGCATATAACCAGCAACTCTACTGTCTGTCATTAACCTACATCATATTGTAACTATTTGTTTCTGTACTACTACTCATTGGACTCTTCTGTTCTTTAAGGACCAGGGACCATGATCGATTCTTTCACCTGTGGTCTATCATGGTATCTGGCATATAGTAGGTGGAAATATAGGTAGGAAATATTTATTTAATGAATTGAAGCAAAATCTAGAGAGGAATGGAGGAAGTCTGTCAGGTTTGTTAGGCTTTAATTTCTTCATGTTTATTCTATTGACTTTATGTGTAACAAGCAAAATTACAATGTATTTGGGATTGTTTTGTCATTCGCTTTAACTTGTGTTTTACTTTCCTTTGAAGAATACCATCAAGATATTTAGTAATTGTAAAAAATTCTACAAGTGTTTTAAATATTAAGAAAATGATAAGCATAAAAATTGTTGAAAATTATTCAGTTTCAGATTAAATAGAAAGGAAAATCTAATTCTGTAATATTGTATTATATGAAAAGCAGTTTATTTCGTTTGTTTTATTTTATTTTTTTTAGGAGGTATCAGAGATTGAACCCAGGACCTTGTACATGGGAAGCAGGTGCTCAACCACTTGAGCTACATCTGCTCCTGCTATTTTTTTTTTAATGTAGATTGATACATTCATTTATAAATCCCAACCCCCCCTTCCCCGAGATGGCTCCCTTGTTTGTCTGCTTGCTGTGTCTGCCCGGTGTGTCTGCTGGTCTTCTCTAGGAGGCCTCCCACGTGGGAGGTGAGTGACCAACCATCTGAGCCACATCTCCTCCCCACGTCATCTGCTGGCTGTGTCGTCTACTCGTTGAGGTGGTTGTGGCGTCTGCTCGTCTTCTTTAGGAGGCTCCAGGAACCAAACCTGGGACTGCTCATGTGAGAGGCAGGCACTCAACTGCTTGAGCCACATCCGCTTCCCTGTGCCCCGCCCCCGCTGTGTTTAAATAAGCTCTAAATCACTTCTTCCTAACTTATTTTTCCCTTGAAGGCTTAATAGAAAGTGATATTTTCTGGTACACTGGAAAGAAGAGGCTCATATCAGGAGGATGTTAGGGGTCTGTCCTTGCTCTAGGCCCTGCCTGACTGCCCCAAGAGCTGAGTGAATCGATATCTTGCAAATCTAATCCACATTTTCAACTGCCACAGAACAATGGGAAATGATGCTCTAAGTAATTTTAAAAAATTAGGATTATAAGAAATCTTAGCTACCAGTCATTTTAATAAACATTTTGTTTATTTGTGCCGTCCCTCTTTTTTTTCCTTGGTACCTAGAGCTTTGTCAACTTTAGTAGTCTTTTCATAGAACCGACTTTTACTTTGTTTATCTTCAGCTGAATGTTTATTTTCTATTTCCTTAACTTCTCTTTATTATTGAGAATTACTTTTCTTTTTTAAAAATTTCTTAAGATGGATGCCTGGTTTATTAATTTTCAGCCATTTTTTCTAGTATATTCATGGAAAGCTATAAATTTCCCTTTTAAATATGTACTGTTTTTAGAAGCATCCCACACATTTTTGGGGAAAATCCTCCAGGCTGTGGCTGTTGTTGCTTGTTAATGCTGCTTCTTTTTTTTTTCTCCTCACAGTTTTATGGAGATATAAACAATATTGACATAACAATGAGCTGTACATCATTCAGTTCAAAATATTTTCTGATTTCTAACCCATGGTATTTTCTAGTTGTATTTTCTTTTTGATTTCTAGTTTATAATTGTATTACGGTCAGGGAACATACTGTATGATTTCTTTTCTTTGGAATTTTAGATTGCTTTGTGGTCTAAGATTTGGTCAATATTTAAAATGTTTGTATGTGCTTGAAGAGTGTGATTCAGCAGTTGTTGGGTGTGATGTTTTATTCTATTTTGTTTTTAATATAATAAACTATTTTTAAAGAGGTTTTAGATTACAGAAAAGTTACATTGAAATTATGAGGGCTTCTCGAGTACACCTCTGCTTTTCCCTATTTTTTTTAAATGTAGCAGTACACTTTACTATGATGTATCTGTAAAATCCGCTCATTAAAAAAATACACATTTAAAAAAATGACTCACTTGTGGTGAGGACTAACCTACCTACAGTGATAATCTAAAAAATAAAACCATCATTGTGACATTTATCTGTACTTCACACATCTAACAAGTACTGAAGGAGGCAACTGTCATTGTTATAACTTCTTTAAAGCCAAAAACTTTTGCACAAATCAGAATTATGAGGAACTTCAAAGTGTTCACATTTGCATGCATTTTTGGCTGAAGTTTCAAAGGTTCCACATATAACAAAACCACAACTTTCAATCAAAATGAATATTAAAAACATTTGAGCCTTATGCCAAACTTACTCTACAGAAGCAAGGAAAAAAGAGTGAATAGTAACAGCAGTATATTTCTAGGAGAGAAAGTAATCACTTATTTCCTTTATCATCAAACAAAAGTCAATGAGTCAACATTTTAATAACACTGACCAAGTTATTTTCTATTCGAGAATTTGCTTTTCAGGTTGTGTCCTTAAAATGTATCCATCCATATATTTGGATTAAATTAAATTTATACATAAAAAACATGCTCAGAATTCTAATCTTAAGTATAAACCATAACATATCAAAGCATAGTCCAAATACTATACAGTAATGCTACCATTTAGATTTATATGCTTCATCTGTAAGACTTACTTTACAAACAGGAGTCTTGCTCTGTTTCTCCAGAATAAATGTCCCTATGTCTAAAACTTTAAATGATAATCAAAAAAGATTCAAATAATTCATGCTATGCATTTTCCTTCATCAGGCTTTGATAAACTGTTCTCCAAATCGCTCACCCTTGTTTTTTCCTTTCAGGCTGCAGCACCCCCTTTAGTATCTCTTGCAAAGCTGGTCTTTTGGTAACATATTCTGCCAGTTTTTGTTTGTGAAGACGTTGAACTCACCCTCATTTTTGAAGGAAAGCTTTGCTGGATACAGAATTCTTGGCTGGCAGTTTTTCTTTTTCAGTACCTTAAATATATCATACTACTTTCTTCTCTCCTCCATGGTTTCTGATGAGAGGTTGGCACTTAAGCTTATTGAGTTTCTTTTGTATGTGATACTTTGCTTTTCTCTTGCTTCTTTCAGAATCCTCTCTTTATCTCTGATATTTGTCATTCTGAATAGTAGGTGTCTTGGGGTTGGTTTATTCAGATTTATTCTGTTTGGGGTGCATTGTCCTTCTTGGATATTGGTATTTGTGTCCTTCATAAGGGTTGGGAAGTTCTCAGTCATTTTTTCCTCAAATATGCTTTCTGCCTCTTTTCCATTCTCTTTTCCTTCTGGGACACCAATAATGCGAATGTTTGTGCATTTTGCATTGTCATTCAATTCCCTGAGACTCTGTTCCATTTTTTCCATTCTCTTCTCTTTCTGTTCCCCTGTCTTTTCCAGTTCAGGTGTTCTGTCCTCGAAATCACTAAGTTTGTCTTCAAGCAATTCAAATCTGCTCTTATGTGCCTCTAATGTATTTTTTTTTTAAGATTTATTTATTTTATTCCCCACTCCCCCTCGTTGGTTTTGCGCTCGCTGTCTGCTCTCTGTGTCCATTTGCTGTGTGTTCTTCTGTGTCTGCTTGTCTTCTCTGGGTAGCACCAGGAATCGATACTGGGACCTTTTGGAGTGGGAAAGAGGCGCTCAATCTCTTGCGTCCCCTCAGCTCCCTGGTCTGCTGCGTCTCTTATTGTCTCTACTCTGTGTGTCTTTTCGTTGTGTCATCTTGCTGTGCCAGCTCTTCTGCTCAGGCCAGCACTCTGCGTGGGCCAGCTCTCTGCTTGGGCCAGCTTGCCGTGTGGGCCAGCTTGCTGTGCGGGCCAGCTTGCCTTCACCAGGAGGCCCTGGGAATTGAACCCTGGACCTCCTATATCATAGACAGGAGCCCAATTGCTTGAGCCACATCTGCTTCCCTCTAATGTATTTTTAATCTCATCCATTTTATCTTTCATTCCCGTAAGGTCTGTTACTTTTCTTTGCAGCCTTTCAAATTGTTCTTTATGCAGTCCCACTGTCTTCTTAATATCCTTTATTTCTTTAGTCATATTTTCTTTAAATTCTTTGAAGTGATTTAGGAGAGTTGTGTGATTATCACTGATTAATTGTATTAAATCCTGTATCTCTTTAGGATATTTGGTTTGTTCTTTTTTTTTAAAGATTTATTTATTTATCCATTTTAACCCCCCCCTTCCCCATTTGCTGTTTTGTGTCCATTCACTGGGCAATTCTCTGTGTCTGTTTCCTTCCATCTTTTCTCATCCCCCTCCTCCAGTCTTAACCAGGATTCCATCCTGGAGACCTCCGATGTAGGAGAGAGGTGTTCTGCCACCTGCGCCACCTCGGTTCCTGGTCTCCGGAGCTTTCGGAGCATCTCGTCTTGTCTCTTCCCTGCGTCTCTCTCCTGTTACGTCATCATCTTGCTGCATGGCTCCCGGGGCCTGGCGGCTCACCAGCACACAGAGCCTGGCAGCCCATGCGCCTTCTATATATATATTTTTATTTTACTGGGAGGTTCCGGGGATCGAACCCAGGTCCCACCATATGGCAAGACGGACGCCCAACCATTTGAGCCACATCTGCCCCCCTGGTTTGTTCTTGCTTATTGTTTTTTTTTTTCCCCACCGCTTGTCTTTGATATTTGGTTGAACTTATTAGTCTTTAAAATTGCCCAGCTTAAGTTTTCAAAATCAGGCTAGGGACTCACTATGGGGCACAGATTTTCTCCCAGGGTTTGGATACAGAGAGTACCAGCAGTTTTTGTCCATGCAGTTTCCAGACAGGCCAGCAGATGGCACTAGTCAATGCACCTTTCCATGGAGGAGTTTCAGTCTGGGCTTTTTTACGTTCCTGTGTTGGCTTTCCAGATCAGAGATTCAAAGCAGGCTCTGCTGGCCGAATTCACTGAAGAAAAGCACCCCAACCTCCCCTCCCTTTTCCCTTGAAACAGCTGATGGGGAGAAGATGTCTGTTCCCTTCTCAGTCTACTGCAGTGAGACAGGGGTTTTATCACAGCTTAATATCTTGGGGGTGGAGGAGGGGAGCCCTTCCCAGCTGCTGTGGGGCTTGGTAACTCACGTTTGTCTTTTCAGCTTTGTCTCTCTGTCCCTTGTCCTCCTGGGAGTTGTGTAGCACTGTCCTCATCTGCTGACCCCCAAAGCAGGTCCCCTAGACAGCTTTTGGTTCTTTCTCCATTTTTGTGAAAGCATTCAGCTCTGCCTGTCAGTCTGTTGCCATCTTCCCACAATCTTCCAAACTGATTCTTCTGATGTTTTATATATGTTTTATTAGATCACAGCTGTTAGTTTTGTTAAATCTTTATCTTATTTTCCCACTTGTTCTGTCAATTATTCATTAATGTTTGCATGTCATATCTTTTCCCATTCTTTTAAAAACTTTGAACCTTTCTGAGTCCTATGTTTTAAGCATATCTCTTATAAACAGCATATTGCACATTTTTTCCGTTCTTAGATCCAATCTGAAAATCTTTTTCTTTTAACTGAAGCATTTAATCCATTTACATTGAATGTAATTAGTTATATTTGGCTTTAAATCTACCATTTGATTATGTTCTTTCTCTTAATATCTCTCTCTCTTTTTTTTTTTTAAGATTCATTTCCCCCTCCCTCGTTGTTTTGCACTGGCTGTCTGCTCTCTGTGTGTTCTTCTGTGTCTGCTTGTCTTCTCTTTAGGTGGCACCAGGAACTGATCCTGGGACCTTCCGGAGTGTAGAGAGGCTGCTCAATCTCTTGAACCACCTCAGCTCCCTTGTCTGCTGCGTCTCTTATTGTTTCTCTTCTGTGACTCTTTTTTGTTGAGTCATCTGGCTGCGCCAGCTCTCCGCATGGGCCAGCACTCCTGCGCAGGCCAGCTTGCCGCACAGGCCAGCTTGCTTTTCACCAGGAGGCCCCAGGAAAGAACCCTGGACCTCCTATATGGTAGATGGGAGCCAATAGCTTGAGCCACATCCGCTTCCCTCTCTTAGTATCTCTTATTAAAAAATTCATTGTTAATTGATTGTTTTACCTTTTTCCTGGGCAATGCAAGGATCTTAGAGCACTTAGACTTCATTATTCTCCCTTCTGACTTATATACTATTGTTGTGGTTCAGTTTAATTCTCTTATACTTGAAAAAAATTTTATTTCAAACTCATAAGGCATTATTGTGTTATACAATGTTATGCTCATTTAAATTTACCCAGATAATTACTATATTTGTTGCTCATCATTCCAAATTTCCTTCTAAAGTCATTTTCTTTTTGCTTGAAGAATGCAAAGTCTCTCTTTTTGTTTCTTTGAGCATATCTTTGCTTTTTCTTATTTTTTTAACCTTCATTTTGAGGGAAGGATTTTTTTTTATTCCAACTTTATTGAAGTATAATTTACTTAACAATAAAATTTATTTTTTCTGTGTCCTTTTTACATTTTGATGAGTCTTGATAAATGTGTAAAGTGTTATATCCTTTACTTTTTATTTATAATCTTTATTTTTGAAGATTATTTTTGCTGGGTATAAAGTTCTAGATTGGCCATTATTTTCTCAGCACATTCCACTGTCTGCCTTCTTCTCTTGTTGCTTTTGAGAAGTTAGCTGTCAGGCTCTTGTTTTGATGATAGTCTTCCTCCCAGTCTCATACCTCAGCTTTTCAAAATTTTCTGTCTTTCGTTTTCTGCAGTTTAACTATACTAAGCCTAGTTGATTTTTTAAAAAATATAGTATGTTTGGGATTTGGAGGTCTTGGTGAATATATAGCTTAATATCTTTAACTGGTTTTAGAAAGGTCTCCGCCATTATCTTTCCAGATATTGCTTCTGCTCCATTTAGTCCTCTTATCTCCCTCCTGAGTTTCAATTAAATGTATGTTTGGCCTTGTAACAGTATCCTCTATATTAATTATTCTCCCTTTTTTAATTTTTTTTATGTTTTTGCATTACATGCTTTGTTTTGGATCTTTTTTTCTGGTTTATCTTTCAGTTCACTAACTCTCTCTTCAGCTATATCTAATCTCTTTTAAGATTGTCCTTGAGTGTTGTTGTTGGTGGTGGTGATTTCATGTTTTAGATCTAGAATTTTTTTCTTGAAATTTCTTTTTTTTCCCCCTTAAAGTAGTTTCTTGTTTTCTGACCAATTCTTCAAGCTTTGACGTTTTTCTCCTTGAACATAGTAAGAAGGTATATGAGTAGTCTAGTAATACCTAGGGCTCTGTTTTGTTTGCCTGTTGTTTTAGCTGTTGTTGCTCAACTTGTTTTGTCCTCTGATGTGCCACAGTTTATTTGAGTGCTTGATATTGAATTGGGAAAATTGTGTTATCAAAATAAGATGATGTTAGATGATGATGCAGCAAGGGAGAGACACGGGAGAGAGCCAAGACGAGATGGGTCAGAAACCAGGAACTGAGGTGGCACAGTGCCTCTGTTCCATATCGGAGGTCCTTAGGATCGAATCCTGGTGAAGACTGGAGAAGGATGAGAAGAGAAGCCAGGAAACAGACACAGAGGATCACCCAGCGAATGGACACGGACAACAAGCAGGGGGAGGGGGTGGTGGTGGTAAATAAGTAAATAAATCTTTAAAAAATTAACAATACTAAGATGATGTTATCTTCATCTAGAGAGGATTTTTTTTATTTTTTATTTTTTAAAGTAGATACTGGAGATTGAACCCAGGATCCTCATACATGGGAAGCAGACAATCAACCACTGAGCTACATCTACTCCCTCCAGAGCGGATTTTTGTTTGCTTTGTCTGGGGATCACTAGGACCCAGGGATTATCTTTTTCCAATTTCAGATTTTCATATTTTAGTTGCATTCCACGTGTGGACTAGTTTTCTTCTTGTTCACCTTTACTGTGACAATATCACTTTTTTGGTTTTTAGCCCAAAGCAGGGGGTGGTTTACCAGGGCTGTCAATTGTTGCTATTGGGCCCAGGACACCTAGAATGCAGGGCTTCCTCTTTCTGGAATTGCATCATCATCTTCTAGATGGTCTCATCTTGTTGCTCTTTGATGCTTTTAAGATACCCCACCCCACCCCTGCTGCCACCTAGCTTTTTTAGGTTTAGTAGGTGGCCATTGCAAGCCTTTGTTGAACTGTGAACTTATTTCACTGCACCACGAAATGCTTTCTAAAACAATATGATAGGTAAGCTGCCATCTGAATAACAAAACCCTCAAAATGTATTTGATTTAGTACACTGAACTATATAGTCATATGTGGGCTATAAAAGATTATGCAGGCTACATTGTCTATTATTTACATATAGCTTTGGTTGGAGGAAAATATATTCTGAGTTTCAAATAGACAACTTATAAAGGACTTTTGGGAGTATAGCAAAATTGGGACCTGGTATTAGAAATTTTTGAAGATTTTATATTTGTATCTCAGGATACAAGGACAGGGGAGCAGGTGTAGCTCAGTGGGTCCTGGGTTCAATCCCTGGTACCTCCTTAAAAAAACAAAAAAAAAGATACCAGGGCAGAACCCCCTTAAAGCTTATATAGATGGCATAAGCAGTAGTGATTTTGATTGAATTTAATCTTTTTTCTGTTTCAGTCTTTTTTATTAATGTGGTCTCTTGAATGTACCAATCTTATACTTCTCGTTTTCTCTGAAACTCCTTTTCTGTAATTAAATTTTGCATTTAAATAAAAATGGAATAAAAGTGTTTGTGAGTTACCTTCCAATGCAAGTATTATCATGCTCAAGTATTGCTATAAAAAGGCTTTTTTAATGAGTTGTGTGTGTGTTTGTAGAGCCCTAACATTAAAAAGTTAAATGGAGTGAGGAAGAAATGTTATTGTTCTAAACTTGAAACATTTCTTCTGCTAAATTTTTCTGGGAAAATAACAACTTTAATTGTAAACTTCCTTTTTTAGTATAAATCTAGCATCTTACAAGAAAGTGTACATAAAGGGCTTAATCTTTTTTTTAGTGGTTACATAGTATTTCATGGAATGAATTTATCATAATTTATTAAGCCAGTCCTCTGTTAATGGATATTTAAGTAGTTTTCAATCATTTGGAATTCCACGGTACAGTGAACAACCTTGTACATATCTTCTGTCATTTTGCACAGATGAGAAGATATCTGTAGAATAAATTCCTGGAAGTGGAGTTGCTAGATCAAAGGGTGTATATATTTGTAATTTTGATTGATATTGTCAAATTCCACTTCATAGAGATTACACCAATATACACTTTTACCAATTTGTTAACTATGCACCCTCATCAGCACCATATCTTCTCAAATTTATTAATTTATTTTCTAATTTAAATTTTTTTTTAAGGAGGCACTGGGCATTGAACCTGGTACCTTGTACATCATAGGAAGCAAGTGCTGAAAAAACTGAGCTGTACCCGCTCCCTCAAATTTTTCATTCTTTGTTAAACTGATAGGTAAAAATATTTTCTTGTAGTGCTTTTATTTTGCATTTCTTTATGTCATAAGTAAGATTAATAACCTTTTCATATATTTAAAACATTGTTTGCATTTCTCTTTTCTGTAATTTGTCTATTTCTATCATTTGCCCATTTTTAAATTGGATTCTTGCTCTTTGTTTTTAAAGATTTTATTTTATTTGTTTCCTAGCCCCCCACCCCGACCTTCGTTGATTGCACTCACTGCCTGCTCTCTGTGTCTGTTCGTTGTGTGCTTGTCTTCTTTTTTTTAGGAGGCACCGGGAACCGAAACCGAACCTGGGACCTCCCAATAGAGAGGGGAGGTTCCCAGTGGCTTGAGCCACCTCTGGTCCCTGCTTGTTATGTGTGTTTTCCTTGTTGTGTCTCTTCGTTGCATCATCTTGTTGTGTCAGCTTGCCGCACCAGCTCACTGTCTTGTTCATCTTCTTTAGGAGGCACCGGGAACTGAACCTGGGACCTCCCATGTGGTAGGTGGGCACCCAACTGTTTGAGCCATATCCGCTTCCCTGCTCTTATTATTTTTGTGACGTCTTTACATGTAAGAGAAATTAACCCTTTTCAACCATTGGAAATGCAATATTTCTCCCAGTTTGTCATTTGGTCTTGATTTTGGTTATGGTCGTTTTATTATGCCAAATTTGTTTTGCATTAAATTTGTTTCTGTTATGGCTTCTAGGTCTTATGTCATGTTTAGAAATATCTTCCCCATAAAGTGATTATTTTTAAAATATCAGGATTATAATTTTATTTTTGCATAGAAATCTTTTTTCTATCTAGAATTAATTTTTATATTAGGTATTAATATGGATCTAACTTAAATTTTTGTTCCAACACCATTCATGGAATTTTTTTCCCCACATCCAGTATGTTACCTTTATCAATACATTGACTTGTATATGTATTTGATTCTGTTTCTTAATTTTCCAATCTGTTCTGTTGAACTGTCTTGTTTTTCCTGCATCAGTTCCATTCTCACAGTTACTGTAGCTTTGTAACATGTTTAATATCTGGTAGGACAAGCCCTGTCATTACTCTCACTAATTCTCATTTTCAGAATTCTTCTCTCCTTTCATTAATCCACTTTTTTGGAATTAGGAGGCACTGGGAACTGGTTTATATGTTTTGCATATAAACATTTGAATCAGATTGTCAAATTATAAAAATAATCCTTTTGGTACTTTTATAAGGATGATATTTGCAGCTTGAAGAGAATCAACCACTGTAAAATTTATCCCTAAATAATAAATTATTTACCTTTCTGGTGTTTGTCTTTTGTGTTTTTATGTAGTGCTCAAACTTGCTGCATAAAGATTTTATACATTTCTTATTAAATGTATGCCTGGTTGTTTTATCCTTTTGTTTCTATTATAAATGGGGTCTTATCTTCCATTGTGTCTTTTATTTATAAGGATGAATGAAAGCTATTGATTTCCCTGTATTAATTTTGTATCCTGCCACATTCCTGAATTTTCTACATTTGTAGAAATGATAAATAACTTTTATCATGCATTTTTTCCCCCCTTCTATGAAGATAATTAAACTATTTTGTCTCTTTTTTTATACTGAATTGGTTTAGTTTTTGAAACAACTGTAATGGTTGGCCAATTTGATGTAATTATGAATTCCAAAAATATAATTGGATCATGCTTGTAAACTGATTTGTTAATCTGGGCATGATTAGGTTATGATTAGGGTGTTGAGCCCCACCCCTTGGGGGGTGAGGAATCAAATATAAAAAGCATGGCAAGAACAGTTTTGAGAAGCAGTCTTCTGAGAAGCAGTTTTGATGTTGGAAAGAAGGCCCCAGGAGAAGAGAAGCAAGCCGTTCGCCTGATCGTCTACAGCTGACCTTGTGGAGGAAACAGGAGCTGAGCCCGGAGAGAAACGCAGCCCCGGGAAGAGAGGAACCCCAGAAGCCTGAACCCTGGCAAACGCCGGCAGCTGTCTTGCTCTAACACGTGGCAATGGACTGTGGTGAGAGAAGAAACGTAACGCTTTATGGCCTGGTATCTGTGGACTTCTACCCCAAATAAATACCTTTATAAAGACCAACCCATTTTTGGTGTTTCACATTAGCACCCCTTTGACTGACTAATACAACAACTATAAGAAATATTTTGGGGTTAGGATAGATAATACTCATATGTTTTTAGTATGATACGTTTCCTTAAATTTTTTTAACTTTTTTATTGTTGAAAATATTAGGTGCATCAGAATAGTCCGTGTAATAATTGTACAGCTCAGTACTGCAATGCTGAAGACTTTTCATATGCCCCTTTCTGATCATATCCCCTCCTTCCTTACCTCCAGAGATTACCTTATCCTG
>JAQZBX010095288.1:0-11932 GCA_029593785.1 Cabassous unicinctus
CTTTGAGGCACAAAAGTTTTTAATTTTGATGAGGTTCTATTTACCTATTTTTCCTTTGTTGCCTGTATGATGTGGGTGAAAATTCTAAGAAATTGCCTAACACAAGGTCCTGTTCTATGTATTGTTGTCGGAGTTTGATATTCTGGAACTTATGTCTTTGATCCACTTTTGAGTTGCTTTTTTTAAGATGTGAAATAGAGATCCTCCTTCATTCTTTTGTAAATGGAGATGCAATTTTCCCAGCAGCATTTGTTGTAGAGACTATTTTTTCCCATTTGAGTGGCCTTTCCAGCCTTATAATTAATCATTTGGGGGGAGCAGGTGTTGCTCAAGCAGTTGGTGCCTTCTGCCCACATGGGAGGTGTCAGGTTTGGTTCCCAATGCTTCCTAAAGGAGATGAGCAGACACAATGCATGGACAAAACAAGCAGATGCAACAAGCAGGTGCAACAAGTAGACACAATGAGCAGATGCAAAAAGCAGGAAGCAGATGTGGCTCAAGCATTTGGGTGCCCACCTCCTACATGGGAGGTCCTGGGTTTGGTTCCCAGTGCCTCCTAAAAAAAACAAGCAGTCACAGTAAGCAGACACTGTAAACAGACAGCCAGTGGAAACACTGAGCAGACAGATAAGGGAGCCATCTTAGGTGGGAATCATTTGGTCACAAATATGGGGGATGATTTCTGAGCCCTAAGTTCATTTCACTTGGTCTATGTCTGTCCTTATGCCAGTAACATGTGGTTTTGATTCTGTGGCTTTGTAATAAGTTTTAAAATCAGGAAGTGATTCATTCTTCTAAATTCATTCTTCTTTTTTGATATTGCTTTGGCCATTTGGGACCCCTTACCATCCATATAGATTTCATTACTGGCTTTTCCATATCTGCAAAGAAGGTTGTTGTAATTTTGATTGGGACTGTGTTGAATTTGTAAATTGCTTTCATATAAAAATGACACCTTAACAATAATTACTCTTCTAATCCATGAGCAAAGAATGGCTTTCCATTTATTTAGGTCTTATTTGAGTTCACTTAACAATGTTTTATAGTTTTCTGTATACAAATCCTTTACATCCTTGATAGACTTATTCCTAGATATTAGATTATTTCAGTTGCTATTGTGAGTAGATTTTTTTCTTGATTTCTTCTGATTTCTCATTGCTTGTGTCCAGAAACACTACTGATTTCTGGGTGTTTATCTTGTACTCTACCATTTTGCTAAATTTATTTATTAGCCAAAAGAGCTTTGTTGTGAACTTTTCAAGATTTTCTCTATATGGGATAATCTATGGGATTCTCTGTATGTCCTATATGGGATTCTCTATATGTCCTCTGCAAAAGGGAAAATTTTACTTCTTCCTTTCCAATTTGGATGCCTTTTATAACTTTTACTTGTCTAATTGTTCTGGGAAGAACTTCTTGTACAATATTGAGTAACATTGAGTGATGACCTTAGGCATCTTTGTCTTGTTCCTGATTTAGAGGGAAAACTTTCAGCCTTTCACAATTAAGTAGGATATTAGCTGTGGGTTTTCATATATGTCCTTCATTGTGTTAAAGAAGTCTTATATTCCTCTTTTTATAAGAGTATTTATCAAGAAGTGTAACTAAGTTTTGTCAAATGTCTTTTCTGCACCAATTGAAATATGTTTTATTTTTCCTACATTCTGTTTACTAGATGCTTTACATTAACTAATTTTCTTATGTTTAGCTACCCTTGCATACCAAGGATAAATCCCAATTGATCATGTTGTATAATTATTTTAATCTCCTGTTGGATTCTGTTTACTAGTATTTTGTTGAGGATTTTTTGCATCTATATTCATGAGAGATATTACTCTGTCATTTTCTTGTGGTTGTTTATCTTTTTTTAATGAGATTGTTGTTAGCTTCATAAAGTGAATTAGAGTGTTCTCTCCATTTCTAATTCTCAGAAGAAGTTGAGCTGGATTTGTCTTAAGTCTTCTTACAATGTTTGGTGAAATTACTCTGTGAAATTACCTAGCCCTTTTCTTTGTTGGGAGGTTTTTATTACTGATTCAAACTCTTTACTAGTAGTAAGTTTATTGAGATCTTCAATTTCATCTTGAGTCAGTGTAGGTAGTTTGTGCACTTCTACAAAATTTTCCATTTCATCAAGTTTATCTAATTTATTGACATAGTTTTTCATTGTATCTTCTTATAGTCCTTTTAATTTCAGTGCAGTTGATAGAACTGTTCCCCTTTTCATTTCTGATTTTTGTTATTTGTGTCCTGTCTCTTTTTTGTCTTTGTCAATCTAGCTAAAGTTTTGACAATTTTATTGATCTTCTCAAAGAATCCACTTTTCGTTTTGTAGATTTGTTCTATTGGGGTTTTTTTGTTGTTGTTCTGTGTTTCTTTTATCACCACTATAATCTTTGTCATTTCCTTCCTTCTGCATGCTTTTGGTTTAGTCTGGTCTTCTTTTTCTAGTTCTTCCAGTTTTGAGAGTAAGCCTCTAATTTGAAATCTTTCTTCTCTTTTCATGTAAGCATAAGAGCTTTGAATTTCCCTTTGTTGCATCCCATGTGTTTTGGTATGTTGTCTTTTACTTTCCATTTGCCTCACAATATTTCCTAATTCCTTATACTTTCCTCTTTAGTCCACTGTTTAAGTTTAGATGCTTTAATAAACTTAACCACTGGAATGACCTCCTTACTCACTTTGAAATCTCTTAGCCATAAAAATTCATTTGAATTTAATATTTACCCATTATGGTCATTGTCTTTTTCCAAATTCATTGTCAGTTGGCTCTTGATAATAATACCTCAGTGCCAGGGAGGCTCATCCTTGGGAATAATGACCCATGCTAGGGTGAGGGGCAAAGTGCATTAATCTGGATTTTGGCTAGAGAGAGGACACATGTGAGCAACAAGGAAGCTTTCAGGAGGTAACTCTTAGGCAATATATAATACTAAGGTAAGTTTCAATTTCACAAAAAAAGGCTCATATGTACAGTCATCAATACCAAGGGCCTGGTGTAATGGTCTGTCATCCTTCACCAGACACTACCCATGTACTAGAGGGATTCTTGCCATTATATTTGAGAATGCACCAGGAGACCCCAGGATGGAAATTCAATATTCTTTCTGTAATTGTGGTTACAATTATGCATGTCTCAGCAGGATCTCATTGACTGCCACAGTAAACAGTGCTTCAAACAACAGGGCTCCTGAGGTCTCTAGAGCTGTCTAGACACTATAAGCAAGGAAGACATGCTCAGGAATTTGGCACCATATGAGTGGTACTTACTTTGGAATTTATGCTCCCCACTGTAACAGAGTTAGACTCATTTATAGCTTACCTACAAATGGCTCTTTTGCCCCTTTTTTTGAACCTATAATTAGCACTATATTTCATAAATATATATCCAAGAGACTGAAATCTTTGGTTTGTTCATATGCCAGTTAAACCTTGAATCTCAGCAGATTTGCAACACTTAGTCTACAGTTCATTATCTTCACCCAGGATAACTAACAAGATGACGGTGATGGACAACACACATCCCAAAGAACAGAGAGAGTATTCAACTGCAAGATAGCCCCATCCATCTGCCCCATGGAATCTAAGCCCCCTCTTAATTAGAAACAAAGTGAGCATCATATCCAAAAATTTTCAAGATTGGAGAATGAACAATGCACTAAATTAGACATTATTATTCTATTATATACTTATTAATATTCTAGCAATGGAAGAACTTTTATCATTGATATAAAGTCAGTGTCCATCAGAGGTTCTGAGGGAAGGGAGAGGGAAGAATAGGTGTAACATAAGGGCATTTTCAAGACAGTGGAATTGTCCTGCATGATATTGCAATGACGAATACAGGCCATTATACATTTTATCACAATCTATAAAATTGTGTGGGGCAGAGTGTAAACTATAATGTAAACTATAGTCCATGATTAGTAACAATACTTCAATATGTGTTCATCAATTGTAACTAATGTACCACACCAATGGAAGATGCAGTTCATATGGAAAGGGCGGGGGGAGGCTGTAAGGGAATCCTCTCTATTTTTTATGTAATATTTATGTAATCTAAAGATTCTTTAAAAAAATATTTTTTTAAAAAGAGTACATTGTTTAATTCCCAAATATTTGTGAATTTTCCACTTATTCCTCTGTTATTAATTTCTTGTTTCATTCCTTTGTGGTAGAAAATGAAACATTGTATGATTTCAATATATATATTTTAGTTTATTCTGACTTCCTTGTTTCATGCCCTAAGATATATCTATCCTGGAGAATGATCATGTGTACACTAGACGAATGTGTATTTTGTTGTTGTTGAGTGAAGTATCTATTAGGTTTAATTGAGTTCCCATATCATCAATTTCTCTATTTCGTTATTGATCTTCTGTCTAGATGTTCTATCCATTATTGAAAGTCTAGTACTAATTAATGCCTCTTACTATTAATGGGGAACCATCAGTTTGTCACTTCAAATCTTTCAGTATTTGCTTCATGTATTTTGGGGCTTTCCTGTTGTTTCCATAGATATTTATAATCATTTATTTCTCTTGAATTGTAACATTTATCTGTATATAAAGATCATCAGTGTGCCTTGTAAAATTTTTATTTAAAGTCTATTTTATCTGGTTTTAGTATAGCAACTTCAGCTTTCTTGGTTACTACTTTCTTGGTATATTTTTTCCATTCTTTCACTTTCAACCAACATGTTTCTTAATGCTCTTTCAGACAGCACATATTTTGTTTATGCACTTTTATCCATTCTGCCAATCTCTGCCTTTTGATTCGAGTGCTTAATCTATTTACATTTAAAGTCATTATTGATAATGGAGGAATTTATTCTGCCATTTTGCTAGTCTTCATAATCTTATACCTTTTTTGTCCCTCAATTGTTCAATTAATACTTCCTTTTACATTAATTTGATTGTTTTGTTGTACTACATTTAATATATTCTCATTTCAATCTTGATATTGTTTTCATTTTTTCTTTGTGGTTATGAAGGAGTTCATATTTAATACTCTAAATATGTAACAATCACTTTAAGTATGAGACGAACTCGACTTCACAAACATGCATAGCCTCTTTTCCAAACCACTCCAACACCCTCCATTTTTTGCACTTGTTACCACTTATAACTTTTTACACTGTAGGTACAAAACCATAGATTGATCATTAATTTTTATGCATTTGCATTATAGCACCTTTGGGGAATAAGAAGTGGATTTACACACCAAAATCTAAAATACAATAGCACTAGTCTATATAATTACCCAAATGTTCATCTTTACCAGAGGTCTTTATTTTGTTATGTCACTTTGTACCACTGTGTAATATCAATTCTCTTCAGTCTAAAGAATTTCTTGTAAAACTGCTTGTAGGACAAGACTAGTGGTTATGAACTCACTCAGCTTTTGTTTTGTTGGGAATTCCTTAATCTCTGTCACATTTTAAAAATAAAGTCTTGCAGATATAAAATGAATGGTTGGTAGTTGTTTTCCTTTGCACTTTAACCCATCGCCTTCTTGCCCCTTGATTGCTCATGAGAAATTGACTCTCAGTTTGACTGGGATTCAATTGTGCATAATTCATTTTTTTCTCTTGCAGATTTCAGAATTCTTTCCTTGTCCTTTGTATTTAACAGTCTGAATAATAAATAATATGATATGTTTTTCTTCATGTTTAACCAGTTTGGTGTTCTCTGTGCTTCCTGGATTTGCATATTCACATATTTTGCAAAGTTTGGAAAATTCAATTTCATTATTTAGTTAAGTTTTCATTCTGTACCTTTCTCTCTTTTTTCCATTTCTGGGATTTCCATAATGCTATTTTGGTATGCTTGATTGTGTACCAGAGGTCTGT
The DNA here is from genome assembly GCA_029593785.1 of Cabassous unicinctus. Taxonomy (NCBI): domain Eukaryota; kingdom Metazoa; phylum Chordata; class Mammalia; order Cingulata; family Chlamyphoridae; genus Cabassous; species Cabassous unicinctus. Next base: position 5,852 of record JAQZBX010095288.1, read on the forward strand.
TAGGCTATTTTCACTTTTTCTAATTCTTTTTACTTTCTGCTCCTCAGCCTAATTTCAATTGTCTTTTCTTAAATTTTTGTCATTCTTTCTTCTGCCAGCTCCAATCTGATGTTGAAGCCCTCTTGGGGATTTTTTTCCCCAGTTATTGTGGTTTTCAACTCCAGAAATACTGTTTGCTTCCTTTTATTGATTTCTATTTCTTTACTAAGATTCTCAGTTTGCTCATTCATTGTTTTCTTGATATCCTTTAGATCTTTCTCTCTATTTTTCCTCATCTCTTTGAGCATTTTTAAAATCATCTTTTGGAAACTCTTTGTTCATTATGTCTTTTGTGTGGTTTTCTTTATTTGTGTTTTCTGGATTTCAATCCACTTCCATTTGATGTGTCATCATTTAATGTTTCTTTGTTTTATATCCTTTTTTTCACATTTTCACTTTAACATTTTAGAATATAAACTCTGTAATTTATTCCATGAAAGGTTTAATTCTTGATTTTGTTACCAGGAGGTGATATGACAGATATTCTTGAATGTCAGTCCTGTTAAGTTAATCCACTCAGGTGAAATATAAGTACAGTATCTTCCCTGTATTTTCTGGGCCTATGTATTGCTCTGGGCTTGGCCTTGGTTGGTTATTTTTAGTTCCCCTGTTTACAGGAGTTTGAATGCCCACTCTATTTCCCAAGTAGACAGAGTTCTCTCTCTCTCAGGTGTTTAAGTCAGGTAATAATTTGCCCCAGGCTATCTTTCTCGATAATTTCTTAGCCTGCTTTCCTGTCATCTCAAGCTGCTTTCATCTGGAGGAAAAATTCTGGGAAGGAAGCTGGCTGGAAAGGAGTTTCCAAGTCAGTATTTTCCAATCATAACATGGTCAGGGACCTTACAAGGAGGTACAGATTCACACTAAATTACCTTGGGAGAGGATCAGGAAGAGCACCAGGAGATTCTTACATGGCTCCCCAATGCTGTCTTTTCTTTACCTTCCCAACAAATGAATTCTGTATCTGTTCCCCACAGCTTTGAGAAGCATAACATCTATAAGTCTTCTCAGTCAACTTTGTCTGGGAAGGGTTGGTACAATAACCCCCTCAGAGTTTGGCCCCAGTGATCTAAAGTCACTAATGTAAAGTCATGTTCAACAATTCACCACGCCCACTGCTCATCTTAAGGAAGTGAAATTTTACATCCCTTTCTGTCACCAGGGAGCTAACCAGGCACCATATGACCTGGCCCAAGTGTGGGCCTATAACTGCCACATGGAGAGAGCAATTTGCTAGTCTTTAAAATAATTTACCATCTTCTTCTTCCCAGTTTTCTTTGGTTGCTGTGCAGTGTTCTACTAGATTCTGGAGTTTTGAAATTGTTCTTTCATATACTTCCTGCCTGTTTAATAGTTGTTCTGGTGGGGAGACTTAATCTTGAAGATTTCTACATCTCCATCTTCCTATTACATTAACTTTTGGACTAAAGTACCCCACTATGGTTTTGGATGTATCCCATTCTTTTAAGTCTGACAAGCTACATCTAATATAACTTGAATGAATTAGTTCTGTGATCTCTGTGGTGGAAGGAGGCACCTTTGTCATTATAAAGTTTTCTCTTCAACTCAAGAAATATTGCTTGCCTTATAGTTTACAAATTCTGGTAGGATAACTACACCAGTTTTCTTTTAGTTCAGTTTTCAATGGCGTATCTTTTCCCATCCTTATTTTAGCATCTTTTCTTTATCTTTACTTGAATCTATGTAAGTGGAACACAGTTTGTTTGTTTTTTTAAGAAAATCTGTCAATCTTATTATTTTAATTTCAATGTTCTTTTTGTTTACATTTAATTTAATTTAATTATAGTTACGTTTGTAATATCTGCCACCTTAGTATTTGCTCCGTTTGCCCTGTTTTGTATCCCTTTCTCTCTTCTATATGTTCTTTCTGATTAATAAATTTTATTGTCCCACTTTTTTCCTGTTAGCTGAGTAGTTACACATGCTTTAGTGTTTTCATTTGATCTTATAACATTCATAATTGATTTAATGAAGAGTAGTAGAAATTATTTCTTGTACCACTTTCCCTGAAATGCTATTATTTAGAACATTAAAAATTTAATGTCTTGTATTTGCATTATTGTATCATGATTTTTAATTATACACAAATCTCAAACCCTATCAGCCATGGTTGCTATTGCTTATTTAGTCAATATTCCTTATACATTAATATATTTAACATTTTACCTGTCCTTTCTCCTTAACAGTATGAGTGTTCCCATTTGTGACTATAGTAGTTTGGCAGTTTGATATAGTTATGAATTCCAAAAATAGATATTGGATTATGCTTGTAAACTGGCTTATTAATCTGGGCATGATTAAGTTATGATTAGGGCTTTGACTGGGCCATGTCAATAGGGCATTGTGCCCCACCCTTTGGTGGGTGGGGAATCAAATATAAAAGGCATGATAAAGGACAGAGTTGTAGCAGTTTTGATGTTGGAGTTTTGATGCTGGATCTTGGGGAGGTGAGTAGACAGAGGAGCTTGATCTTGAAGAACGAGAGAAGGTCCCAGGACAGAGACAAACCATTGCCTGATAGTCTACAGTTGACCTTGTGGAGAAAACAGAGGGGTAAGCCCAGAGAGAAATGGAGCCCCGGGAAGAGAGGAACCCAAGAAGCCTCAACCCTGGCAAATGTTGGCAGCTGTCTTGCTCTAACAGATGGCAACAGACTTTGGTGAAGGGAGAATGCTTTATGGCCTGGAACTGTAAGCTTCTACCCCAAATAAATACCATTTATAAAGACCAACAGATTTTCTGGTCTTTTGCATCAGCACCCATTTGGCTGACTAGCACAGTGATCATTTTCCTACTCCTGAATATTTCTCACTGTAATGCAAATCTGCAGGTTTACTGACAACATATTATCCCAGATTTTATATGTATGAAACACATTTAAGTTGCATTTATTTTTGTATATCATGGATTCTGAGTATAGTTTTTTTTTGCTATGATTTTATTTACCATATTAAAGATATCACTAAATTTTATTATAATATTCTTAGTTTATGTTAACAAGTTAACTGTCACTATTATCAGTGTTTCTTTGAAGAAAATGTATTTTAACTGTAAAATTTTATATTTATGTTTTCAGAAATTTTATTATGATGCCCTTAGAATGACTTTTTTTCGATTCAACTTACTTGGAACATGCCAAGCATTTTTATATATGAATTTATTTTCCTATGTTTCTTCTGCATGCCCCATCTCATTTTTTAAAGAGAAAACAAGTTTTATTATAATCCTTATGCAGTTGAAAATAGAAGCATACACTTCTTTTTTTTTTATTATTTTTAAAATTTTTTTATTGCTGGTAAAAATCAAAAGTTTTCACAATACATACCAATATTTGTAAAATGATATGTAAATACATATGCATATATGTGCATTTGCTTACATAAATGTTATATATATATATATATATATATGGTTCTTAGATTACCTAATTATTTCTCAGAAATTAAAGGTATTCCCATGTTCCCCACCTCCCACACCTCCTACAACAACACACACCAACATCCTTCATCAGTGTGGCACATCTCCTGCAATGGATATACACATCTTGGGGCCTTGCCACCAAGCATAGATCACATTTCACATCATAGACCACCGTGTCTCCCACACAGTTCTGCGTGGTATATACTGATGCAAAATGGCCTACGTCTGTCACCTCAACGCAACCCAGGACAACCCCCAAGTCCCAAAAAAGCCCCTGTATTTCAACTGCCCCTCCCCTCCCTGCCCCGAAAATGTCCAGTGGCCACCATCTCCACCTCACTCTTACAATTTCTTCCATTGCTTGAATCACAATATATGACAGAACACCACCAAGTCCATTCTAGTCCATAGCTCCTCCCCCAATATTGGGGACTTTGGTATGGTGATGTCCTCTCCACCTCCAAGTGAGAGAGGGTTTATATCCCATGGATACAGTGGATGGGATTTTCCTGCCTGCAGCTGCAGGCCCTCTCCATTCCCTGGGATGGCCATTGCCATAGTCGTCTCCTCGCCAGGTGATTTGGATGAGTTCATTTAGCTGTTGGGTAGGAGTTGCAGCTGCACCGAGATTGCAGGCACAGCTGGCACATAGGTAGGCCAGAGGCTCCAGTCTCTGCAAGTACACCTAAAAACTCCAGCATCACATATAAGTTTGAATAGAAGGGACTGATGGATCATGTGCAGGGAGGACTTATTTGAGTCCGACTTTGTCACTTTCAGGAACACAGATTCCAAAGAGGAGCCCACTAATAAGGCATCAATCTCTGGGGCTATCCACACTTCTATAGGACCTGGGTATCTCCAGAGCCCTCAGGAGCCCCTCTGGTGGGGTGATATCCACTTTGGTGTTCTATGAGATCCTACTGATGTGTGCGTAAGCATTACCTCTGGGATGACATCCCGACTCTCTTTGAAGTCTCTTAGCCACATGAACTCATTTCTCTTTACTCTTTGCCCCTTTTATTCAAGGTCTTTTTCCAATCATGTTGCCAGTTGGCACTTGGTATTAATCCCTCTTTGCTAGGGAGGCTCATCCCCAGGAGTCATGTCCCATGTTGGGGGGAAGGTAATGCATTCATATGCTGAGTTTGGCTTAGAGAGAAGCCACATTTGAGCAACAAGGAGGCTCTCAGATGGCAACCCTTAGGCACCCCATAACAGTAGGCTAAGTTTCAATTACAAGAGCAAAGACTCATAAGGCTAGTCCTCAATAACAAGAACCCATCAGTAGGCCATCCTCTTTTGCCAGACACTGCCTCTGCACTCAGGGGACTGCATACACTTCTTAATTAGGGAGCATAAAACAAAGTAAACCATTCCATTAAAATAAACATTTGTAAAACATTTTAAAATAAAAGAAATAACAAATGGGGTCTTAGGCATTATGCCAGCTTGGAGTAGTGCAGCCAAATTGATAATATTCCTGTAGTCACAGCTCCGGGGATTTACATCTGCTTCCAAATTCTCAGGTGGAGAAAGTTGTGTCATTGATTTGAAAAGAAGTGCAACTATATGTAAAGATAGTTGCTTTAGTGACAACACAGACCACAGGTACTGAAGCTTCAATATCAGAGAACTTTGATATAAAGATTATTTCATATGTAAAAAGAAGATGTTCCTTTAGGAGAAAATTTGCCTTGATGTTACAATCATGGGGATGGTATTGAAACTCAAAATCCTTGATGTACTGAGATTACAAGACAACTATTTACCAGAAACACTTCATCAAGGGCCATAAGTATATAATTAACAAATACAATTGGCTAAACCATGGCCAGGAAACAAGAGGTGCTGCATCATATATCCTGTTCTTGAAAGCAAGCTATATCAGGGGAAAAAAGGACATGTAGTCCTTCTAATGCCAAAGATACACACTTCATCTGGCCAGAGTCTAAGCATATCCACTCAGAGGAAGAAATCCACCTCCTTTTTAAAATATATTTTTTATTATTTTAAAGATACTAAGATTACACAAATATTAGACAAAAAATACAAGGATTCCCTTATGTCCCAATCCCCACACCTCTCACACCCTCCCACATAAACATTCATTAGTGTGGCACATTCATTGCAATTGATAAACACACCCTGGGGCATTGCCATTGAGCATGGACCACAGTTCACATCATAGTTTACACTCTCTCCCTCACGATTCTGCAGGGTATGGGAAGATATATAATGGCTTATATCTGTCATTGCGATGCCATTCAAGACAATTCCCAAGCCTGAAAAAGTCCCTGCATTACACCTGTTTTTCCCTTCCCCTGCCCCCAGAGCCTCCAGTGGCCAATGCCTCGACATCAGTGTTGTAATTTCTTCCATTGCTAGAATCACAAGTCTATTGTAGAATACCAATAAGTACACTGTAGTCCATAGTTCATTACCCAATCCTGAGGTTTCTGGAATGGTGATTTAACATGGCTTGTGTCAATCACTGCACATCATTCCACATCCTCTCTAACACTTGTAGTCTTCTGGTGTTTTTTAATGGCTGCCAGTATAATGGGTGTAAGATGGTATCTCATTGTAATTCTGATTTGC
>JAQZBX010095289.1:0-11930 GCA_029593785.1 Cabassous unicinctus
ATTGTTGGCAACCTCATTATTGGAAAGGGAGTCATTAGTACCCCTGAGTCCATTTAGAGTATAGAACCAATTACAAAACTCCCAGAACCATCTCAGACATCCCATGTTAATCACTCTGTTCCTCAAGAACCACTCCTGGTACCAAGCTGTATTAGTCAAGGTTCTCTCGGGAAACCGAATCAACAGGAGATATCTGTCAATAATATGAGATTTTAAAAGAGTCTCTCACGCAACCGTGGGTATGAACAAGTCGAGGCTCCACAGGCAGGTTGTAAACTCGTGGCTCCGATGAAAGTCCGATGAAGGGTGGTTGATGAGTTTCTGGGAGAAGTTGCCTGTCCCACGACGAGCTGGGAAATTCTCTGTGAATGTTGAAATCACTTTTCCTTTTAAGTCATTCAACTGATTGGATAAAAGCACCACCAACTGATGATGTAATCTCCCTGATTGATGCAGATGTAATCAACCAGCCACGCAGTAAACTCACTGGTGATTGAAGTCCATAAATGCTCTGGTATTACAATTAGCCCATTGCTTGCTGGAACAAACACCTGGACACAATTACCTGGCTGATTTGACACATTAGCCTAACCATTACACTCCCCATTCCCCCACACCTCTTCGTTGTCTCAAGCAGCTGTATAACCTGCTCCTTCAGCTCAAACCTTCAAGCAGAAACTTTTTTTGGTGCTACTCCTGCGTTAATGAAACTTTAGCTCAATAAAATTGCTCTGTACACCTTTTTAAAGTCTGTTTTATTTTCATCACAACATACTTGATGCTGGCACTTTCTAACTGTCAACTGACTACTGAGAGACTCTGAAGATGTTCACTGAAAGACCTAGCCACACTCCCTCATCATTTACAGGGACAAGGTTGGACAATAGCAATTCTGTCAAATACATGGACATGTATTTGAAGAGAGATTCCTAACACTAACAAACACAAGCCTCTCTTTGGCAAAAGACACAAGCAACATCTATTAGGCTTATTCATGTTCTTCTTGGTCTCTCAACCACGTCTAGCTACTCTGAATCATCTTCTACAATGTAATTCCTCCTACCAGCTCAGACAAGAAGGTGGATAAAGTTTAGGCCTCCTAGACTGTGGCTCTCAACAATGGTATCGACAAAGATTTGGGAAAACTGCTGCACACTAGAAGGCCTTCACCTATGCATACATTTCTCCATGCAGAGTGATCAGACCTATTGTAAGTAATGGTTACATACAGATTTCCCTACCCCTGAGGGACAACTACAGAAGCCCAACATAGAATTTGACTTATGCCTTGCATCAAGTGGGATTGCCATTGTATTTTAATCACCTCCTATTATTATCTCCCCTGAGGTATTAACCCATCAATGGCAAGAGGTGCTAGCAATAGCACACCTGGCTCCTTTTTGAGTTAGAAGGAAATTTAAAACATTGCAATTCTTGGACACTACTTTAGCTAGAGAGTCTCATGATTTTAACTTGATCTGTATGGCTCAAGCTGTGGTCTCACTTATGCCAGCCAAAATGGTTGACAGATTGCACATCATATGTTCACTGGTGAACAAACTGTAAAGATGACCGAGCAATTTGCCAGTTTCAATGCATCAAGAGTTGTATATCAATATCTTGCAGAAGAAGAATATACAACCAATGGCTATGATGTTACTCTTGCCACAAGGAATTCCTGTTGTCAGTCTAAATGTGAGGCAAGGAAGATAAGGTTCTTGTGCATCGATATGGACTTAACAAAGAGGAAAGCTAGAGAGCAGCCATTGGTCCAGTTTCCTGCTGCCATGATGACCCAGGTCAAAGTTTCCAGGATGATGCTGGGTCAAATCTGTTAGAACTAGGGTAATGGAATAGTAACTAGTCCTGACATGGTGGTCTTTCAGCAACTTCACATTGGAGACACTTCTCTCTGCCTATTTTCAGTAACTTTATTTTTCCTTCTTAGGACACTCTGGTATCTGCCTCCCCCCATGAGTTATAATGTAATTTCTCACTGATCTGAGGCTCTTACTCATATACTGAAGTCCATTTCCACTCTCCTGATTTTGGAGTTGTGAGGACTCTTGCAAATTGTCCCATGACTATTACCAAGAGAAATGGTGGTCCAACCAAGGGTAAGAATTACTCACTGAACTCCAGTATGCATGAATCATGTCTTGTAGGTCTCTCCCACTGGATTGTCACCCCATGTGTGTTAAGCATTTCCAGAGATTTCCATCTCCCACCCCTTTGCCTGGTGTCCCTCACCTCCTGCCATCTTGGGAATCATGTAGAGTGTATAACTGGGTAAAAAATGGGATGATATCCAAACAGCGGCTGGAAAAGAGAACCCCATGTAGTGTGTCATGTCTTTTTTCTCCCTTTCAGTGCCTATCCCCATTCTGATAGATGTAAGGGCTGATGCACACAAAAGCCTGGGTCCCTTCTCCATCTTTGTCCTCTCCCTATGCTAGGAAACAAGAAAAAGCTAATTTTCCCTTCTAGGGACCTGCTTAGTTCAACTTCCAGAGATCCTGAGTAAGGGGGGACTGTCCAAGCATTAAGAAGGTTTTAAGGGTGTATGTTAGATTCCTGTTCAATGAGGCTCAGAGGCAGTTCAAAGTTAAGAGAAAGTTTATTAGATCACAGGTGCAACAATGATTTGAAGTGAGACTTCAGCCCACTCAACTGACTTACTGACTTTGGTTTGCATTTAAATAGCCTGGGGGTGAGAACATTGAAAATGTACTGACTTTTACCTTGTTGGAGAGTGGGCCTTTGAGGGTGAGGCATATGGGTCCGGAATGCTCAATAGGATGTTTGACAAGCCTGCAATATATTTTGAGGTAAAGCATACTGTTTTTTTCAGGGACAGAGAATGAGGGTTTTGGCAATTTCTCATTGGGGCAGGGGATATTTGCTGGAGCCAGTTAGGGGTTATGGGTGGGCCATTTTGACAGATGGGACTAACATTTAGCCATCTGTCATTGAGGTGGGGAGACTGGCTGGAGCCAGCTGGCATCATGGGTAGGTTATTTCACCAAATGGGGCTAACAGTGTAGACATTGAATTTCTTCTTTTATGTGATCATTAAAGTTCTACAAAATGCTGGTTTCCTGAGATTCATGGGTGACATGTAAGGTCCATCTAATTCTGTGAGCCCAGGCCCAGTTTTGAGTGGCTTAAACAGTACAGTGCCTTCCTTGGTCAGAGAAAATGCTACCTGGATATCCAAAGGTATGGCAAAGCAGGTTTCACAAGTTATCCTTTGTATGTACTGAATGTGCAAGACAAACTAGAAAGGCAAGACCATAGCCTAAAGTAGGTGTCCACTGAAACCAATGCATAGGATCTTGGGATGACAGGAGAGAGTTGATGTAGTCTACTCACCATGAACAAGCTTGTGTGACCCCTCTAGAAAAAGCTCTTAATAGCCCATTTGGGTGATGGCTTTAATTGCCATCTCCCACATTGGTAAATTGTGGATTGGGTCAACTTTAATAAAAGAGGTACTCCAGGTTACTTGTCCCATAGTGTCATGGTTTCAGAATTCCCATGTCCAGTTCAGTGATGAATACACCCAGCAGTGGAAGCATCTATGGGAATTTCAGGTATTTTGTGCATGTCACTGAGGGAAAGTTCAGTGTACATATCTTCCAGGCTGGGTTCATCCTCTGCCTCACTCCAATATGACCTTCAAGAAGCACCTTGGTGCAATCTTTATTGGCTTGGTGATTCCAATTACACTTATTATGTGGTCCTTGCCATGTGCATCAACATGGATTAGGCAGATGGAGTATTTTTCTGCTGCCATTTGTGTCCAAAGATTGTTTCCCCATACAAGGGAGCTATTAATTTTCCAATCCTGTTCCCTCAGATGAACCTGACCAGAATGTGAAGCCTTTAGAGATGTTCTATGAGTCAGTAAAGAGGAACATGGTGTGCTTGAGTCCAAGTATTCCAGGGCTAAGGGGACCATTCACAATTAAGTGCATTGGGCACCTTTACCAGTGAGGTAAGAAAGACATCAATTAATGCCCAATGGATGCTAGATGGCATCATCTTAGCTGATTAATCATTGAAGCAACACTGAGCATGTGGTGGGGCATCCTTGGGTCAGGGGTCCTAGGAACCCAATGTAAGGAGGGAAGAGCCCTCATCTGGTGTTGAAACAAGATTATAATTGAGGGGGTGCTCTGCAATCTACTCATAAGGTACATCACTCCCTGGGGACCCAGGAAGGCAAAATCCTTAATATACCACAAAGTAGGGCCTAATGTTGAGGGGTGCATGAGTTGTCTCCTGAGAGACTCCTTATTGCTCAAAAGTGGCCTCTTTCTAAGCCAAACTCAGTATATAAAAGCACTACATTCCACCCCCAAGTGGGACATGACTCTTGGAGATGAGCTTACCTGGCACTGTGGGATTACAACCAAGAACCAACTAGCAATGTAACTGGAAAAAAAGACCTCAAATAAAAGGGGGGAAAGGTAAAAACAAATTAATTTATATGTCTAAGAGACTTCAAACTGATTTGGGAGGTCATCCCAGAGGTAATGCTTATACACATCTCAGCAGGATCTCATAGACTGCCAAAGTGGATACTACCTCAAATAATAGGGCTCCTAAAGGCTCAGGAGACATCCAGGTCCTTGATCAGGGCAGATAGCTCCAGAGTTTGGGGCCTTGCCAGAAGGCCCTATTTTGGAGTTTATGCTCCTGACAGTGACAAAGTTGGACTCAGTTATGGCTTCCCTGCACATGGCTCATCTGTCCCTACTATTTGAACCTATATGTGGTGATGGAGTTGGTAGGTATACATCAAAGAGACTTGAATATTTGGGCTGTCCATGTGCCAGCTGGGTTACTGAGCCTCAGCAGAGTTGCAACACCCACTCTCCAGTTCATTGGACTCACCCAGGACAACAAGGAGGTGAAGAGTGACAACCACCATACCAAGGAACTGAGAGAGTCTACACCTGCAAGCAAAGGAGTCCCATCCATCAGCCATATGGGATCAAAGTCCCCTCTCAATTAGAAGTGGAGTGGGCATCACTATGCCAGAATACTCAGGACTAGGGAATGACCTATGGACTAGAGTGGACTTACTGGTATTCTACTATAGACTTGTTGTGGTTCTGGCAATGGAAGAAATTACAACATTGATTTGGAGGCAGTGGCCACTGGAGGCTTTGGAGGCATGCAGAGGGAAAGATAGGTGTAAAGCAGGGGCTTTTGGGGGGCTTGGGAATTGTCCTGAATGGTATTGCAATGACAGATATATGGCATTATATATCTTCCCATAGCCTGCAGAATTGTGTGGGAGACAGTGTAAACTACAATGTAAACTATGGTCCATGCTCAATGGCAATGCCGCAGGATGAATTTACCAATTGCCATGAATGTGCCACAACTAATGAAAGATGTTGCTTATGTGGGAGGGTTTGGGAGGTGTGGGGAGCTGGGCATATGGGAATCCCTATATTTTTTGTATAATATTTGTGCAATCTAAGTAACTTTAAAAAAATTAAAAAATATGTATGTTAAAAAAAAGAAATATGAATATAGGAACTATTGGAAAAGGGAAAAAGATTTTCCTGGGCTCTTTGACCTACCCAGCCCCCACAGCCTTCTCTTTGCAAGAGGTCTGAGGGAAGGACTAAGTGTGGCAGATTAAAACTCTATCTTCTAGGCCAGGGAATTAAAAATCATAGTTTATCCTGCAATTCCCCAATATAAACCTTTTAACAGCCTTAAAATAAGGGTGGTTAATAATTATATTACCAAATTTCAGTAAGTAAAGGAAAAGTCCTTGAAGGCTATGGAAACATCTTTTCTAAATTATGATTAAAACAAATTAAACAATTGTAATATATTCCAAAACCAAGCATTCAGTATGCTTTTAATATTATTCACAGTTTTAGAATTTTTTTAAAGAACAGATTTCAAGCCTCCTGAAAGGAAGGAAAAAGAACATTCCTTTCATAAGCTATAATGGGTTTCAATTTTACTTAGCTTGGGTGTTATCTACCTGGTATATAGAATACCAAGTAAATAAATTAACACTATATGTATTAAATCTTTAAGATGATGAAAGTTGTAAGTTCATGTTTAATGAAATTAAGCTGAAGAGGTAAATGTAGTTCTGCCCTCTCAAATGGATAAAGCAAAATTCATTGGTTGCTAACTGTAATTTAATAAGCTTCTTTTAAGGTAAAATAACCAGTTTTTGTGGTTATGGTTAATTATAAGGAATTTTTTTTCTAAACTGAACCATTTAAATGGCTAATTCCAAGAAACCATTATTAATTAGAAGGCTAAATTGATATTAATAGCAAAAAGTAACTTCATAACAGGAAACCTGTCAGAGGCCACCTCAATTTGCATGTTAAAGTGGTGGTAAGGAAAAATAATCTTAATTCCATTTGGAATCTTCAGTTTTCATAAAATAACTGAGAAAGTAACTTTTCCTGTGCTACTAAAATAAGATACCTGTGTAATTAACATTACATTTAACATTTAACATCATCATGGTAAAGATGTAGAAGTAAACAGCAAAGTACTAACAAGGTAAGTTCATTTGATACATTATAAACTTCATTGGAAGTGTTTAAAAAGTGTATAATAATTAAAAGAGGTAGATTTAATTATTGTCAAACTCTTGTACATTCAAACCAGTCCTTAAATACACTGCAGGTTTCCTCTCCATTTTAGTTATTGACTAGGTTCGTCACTGATCCCTGAAAGAATGAAATTATCTACTACATTTCTGGTTGTTCTCCTGAAGTAGATGGAGACTCTGTTGCAGTTTTGGACTCTTGCAGCAGCAAGTGGTGGCTTGATATGTCCAGATGCACAATGGACATTGCCCCCAGACTGGCACTGCTTCATAGTGCCAAGGGGCATGCTATGTACCAGGCTGGTGAAATACTGGAGCCTATCTTCTTAGCTTCTCTCTAGGGTCAACAGTGCTGCAGCATACTGGCTGTGTGAAGGACATACCAAGTGGAGCAATGATTATCAGAGTGATGAAAGTAGAACTTAAACACATTTGGCATTATGGCCTGGTCACATGGAGAGATAACATGTATGGTATTGCAAACCTAGAGCTTAAAACTATTAAATTGCAGCCCAAAGAGAAACTTATGCATTGGGTAGTACAATGATTAGTATTAAGTACTGTACCTACATCTCCTATTCTAGATATATGCCTGACGATTATGCTGATATCTTTTCTATCCTAGATCATATGCAGAGGGATATTGAACATGTTAAAATTCCTGGTGAACTTCATTTTCTAAGTGGTTACTAAATCTGCCTGTAACAGAAAGGAATGGCCACCTTTCCTGAGCAGTGGGGGCAACAGTCCTTTTTATTTAAAAAGCCAACAAATTAACTTGGTGACCACTCAGTCTTCACCCCACACCAGGTTAAAGGCATATTTAACCCAGGTCTTCCTCCTAGCCCTTATTCCAGAACTTGTCCCACTCATACCCTGGGGAGAACTAGCAGACCCACAGGCCTTTCTGCCAGGGCTAAGCACCAGAAAGGAAACAGCAAATGAGGTGGCTAGGATCCACCTCACCTTAGCCCATTCAAGGTGGTCTATGGATAACCTTTCCTCATGCAGGACCTAGAAGCCAGGTTCTGATAAAAACCTGGCAGGAGAACAGACCTCACTCTCACTTAGAGGCAAAATGGAAGGGACCTTATACTGTGGTTCTGATCACTCCTACAGTTAAAGTTAAAGAAGTTGCCAGCTGGGTACACTTATCCGTAGTGAAACCAGCTGCCCAAGGGAGTGCCAGCTCACCAAAAGCACCAGATGCATTGTAAAAGTTCCAGTCATTGGACAGCCTGAAATACCTCTTCAAGAAACAAAGCTGAGTAGTGGCTGTATCAAAGCTGGCTTTTCTCTCTAACTCCAACCAAAATGCCTATTACAAGAGGAGGGCAAGCCAGGCAACCCTTAAGAAACCTTGTCTGTTTTCATTTCCTGTAGTTTCTTCTTATACAATAACTAAAAGGGAAATGCCTCTTCTCATCCCTGTCTTAACTCTCTTAGGCATAACCACCCCTATGCAAAACTGGGATTGGCAATTTATACCAAACCCCACTACCTATTACAATCTCTCCCTATAGCTAACAGCATAAAAGAAACCAGCCATGCCTTAGAAGCTCTAAAAGAGCAAATGGGCACTTTTGCTGCTGTGGTGCTGCAAAATCACAGGTCACTTATTATGCTAATTGCAGCCCAGGGAGGAACATGTCTGTTTCCTAAGGAGGAATGCCATCTCTATGTAAATCACTATGAAATAGTCCTAAACAGCATGCAAACCCTGCAAAGTAAAGCCCACCAACTTCAGGGAAGTGCAGCCTTTATAGACACCTGGCCTGTTCAACTTTTGTGGTCCAGTATCATTTAAGTGGGAACCTATATCCTCAAAAGCCTGATTAAGTTTATTTTTCCAGAATCAACATCTTCTTAGCCATATGGGGATTTCATCCAGCTTCAGCCACGATGCCAGATTCATCTTCCTCTAACCACAATAGAATAGCAAGATGGTTTTACAACTTGTCAGGTAGGGCCAACTCCCCCTAACCAGCAGGAAGTAATTACATAAGATTGACCATCATCCTTCAGCAACCCATTAGAATAAAGATGTAAACTCTCTGAGGGGGGAGTTCTGGCAGGCTAATAAATTAGGGGATCAATATATGGATATGGAACCTGGCAGGAAACCCTTGTGATGATGAATACCCCACAAGATGGCTGCTGGAAGAACCTGTGAGAACCCTCATTTGGAGATTTCCTCTGGAATAAAGGATAAGTCCCAGATATTCTCCAAGGGCCTTGTCATTGGGCCATGCTGGGGGATTGAGGGGTGGGGTAATCAATCAAAACAGCAAACAACTGGGATCCTTCCTGTTACATTAGTAAAGGGGTGGAATAAATAATGGTTTAAAAAGCAAGCACAAAAGTCAAACCAGTCTGTTCTTGTCTTTTTCTCCCAGCTTGGATCAGCAACAAGTGGACCTGGGGATTTGTAATCTGTAGTGGGGAATTGTAGCCTGTAAATCAGCCCTCTTTGTCTTTTTTCAGTCCCTTCCTTTCTACCTGGGACCCATAATATGTTATTTTCCCCCATTTCTCTTCTCTCAGTTCCTTAATAAATTACTGGCCTAACTAAATGGGCTTGCTCTTAAAATTCATTTTTTTGTAGCTCAGCCAAGAACCTAAAGAAAATCTGGCCACACTAACACTGTGTATTAGTATTTTAAATTTGTTGTAGTTCATGAGAGAACACTCTCATATTTGCACTGTTAACAAAAGTTATCTTCCACAACATGATTCACTGTGTTATACTGGCTCTTAGCAGTTTGGCATTATTTATGAATTTCAAAAACATATATTGGATTATGCTTGTGAACTGGTCTTTTCCTCTGGGCATATTAGATTATATTGAATGCTTCTTTTTTCTTTTTCTTTTATAAAGAGATTTATTTGGGGTAGAAGCTTACAGTTACCAGGCCATAAAGTGTAAATTACTTCCCTCACCAAAGTCTATTGCCATGTTTTGGAGCAAAATGGCTGCCAATGCCTGTCAGGGATCTGGCTTCCTGGGTTCCTCTCTTTCCAGTGCTTGCTTCTCTCCAGGCTCAGCTCCTCTGCTATCTCCACAAGGCCAGCCATAGACAATCAAGTGAATGGCTTGTTTCTCTTCCCAGGCCTTTTCTCTTTCCTCATGATGAAGGTACTCTGCATGCTTATTTCCCAGGCCTCCAGCTCAAAAACTTCAAACTCCCTTCTCCATGGTGCAGTTTCTCTGTGAGTCACCACCCACCAATGGGGTGGGGATGCAATGTCTGACTGATATGGCCCAATCAAAGCCTTAATCATTATTTAATCAAGTAAATCCTCTGAATCCAATAAACTCTAATATACCCAGAGGAAAAGATCAGATTACAAACATAATCCAATATTACTTTATGGAATTCATCAATAATATCAAACTGCTACACTGACCCATGCCTTGTACAATAGATCCAGAGTGTACACTCATTGGGTATCACTTTCATCATTGAGTTGTGCAGTCATTGCCTTAGTAAATTTTTGAATGTTTTCTTTAGTCCAAAAGAAAAAATCCCCAAACCTCTATTATTGACCCTTAGCAATTGATATAGTACTTTCTCTGACAATGATGCAAGAATATTACAATATTGCTGTTTACTATAGAACATAAGTTATATTAATTGTATTTTCCCATGCATCATCATATTCTTAACATCTTTTATTAGTGATGTACATTTATTGTAGCTCATAGAAGTACATTCTTGTATTTGTACTATTAACCTTGATCCTCATCCACCTCCAGGTTCACAGTTATTCAACCCCTAGATTATTCTCTAGCTTTCTTTTCATTGACATTTTCATCCCTAAACATCCCCTGACAGTGACAATCCTATTTGTAAAGAAGTCATGTAAGTTATACTCATTTTAAAGTTTTACCATCCAATCTATACATTTCCACACTTTTATAATCAAGCTAATTAAAATGCTACATTCATTATGCATCAGTACTCCTTCTCGGCCCTCAACCTTTATCCTTGTAACCTCTATTCTAGGTTTTAATGCCATGTGTTCTTCAAATTTAAATCATATTAGGCAACCTATACAATATTTGTCCTTTTGTGTCTGGCTTATTTCACTTGCATATCATCATGGTTCATCCACGTTATCATATGTGTCTCAATTTAACTTCTTACAGCAGCATAGAACCCCATCATATGTATATATCACATTTTGTTTATCCATTTATTGGTTGATGGATACTTGGATTGTTTCCATCTTTTGGCAATTGTGAATAAAGCCACTATGAAAATCAGTGTGCAAATGTCTGTTCACGTCACTGTTATCAGTTTTTCTGGATAAATTCCTAGTAGAGGGAATTCAGAAACATATGGCAGTTCTATATTTAACTTCCTGTGGAACCACCAAACTGTCTTCCACAGAGGCTGCACCATTCTACATTCCTTCCAACAGTAAGGGAGTGTTCCTATTTCTCCACATCATATCCAGCACTTTTATTCTCTTATATTTTAATAATGGATATTCTGTGAGATGTGAGGTGATAATGCATTGTAGTTTTTTTTTCAATTCCCTAAAAGCTAGTAAGTGAATATTTTTCCTTGTGCTTTTTTACCAATTGTATTTCCTCTTTGGAAAAAAATGTGAAAGTCTTTTGTCCATTTTTTTAATTGGATTGCTTGCCCTTTTATTGTTGAGTTGTGTGATTCCTCTATATACCATGGAAATCACTCACTTATTGGATATATAGTTTCCAAATATTTTCTTCCATTGAGTGGGTTGCCTTTTCACCTTCTTACAAGGTTCATTGAAGCATATAAGTGTTTAAGTTTAAGAAGGTCCCATTTATCCATTTTTGCTTTTGTTGATTTTGCTTTTGGGGTGAGTTTGAAGAAAACATCACCTACTACCACGTCTTGAAGATGTGTCCCTATATTTTCTTCTGGGAGTTTAATTGTTCCAGCTTTTATATTAAGGAGCTCAGTGATTTTTTACTTAATTTTTGTATAAGGTGTGAGAATTCATTTGGATATGGATATCATGTTCTCCAAGTACGATTGTTGAATAAATTGTATGGTTCCAGTTGGGTGGGCTTGACAGACTTGTCAAAAGTCATTTGACCATGGATGTGAAGGTCTGATTCAGAATCATCATTTCAGTTCCATTGGTCTGTATGTCTATTTTTATGGCAGAATTGTGTTGTTTTTTATCACTGGTGCTAGATATGTGATTTAAGGTCTGGAAGTGAGAGTACTTCAGCATTGTTTTTCCTTTTTAAGATGCTTCTGTCTATTCAGGAGAGACTACCATTCCAAATAAATTTGATAATTGGCTTTTCCATTTCTTATAAAAAGGCTGT
>JAQZBX010095290.1:0-11930 GCA_029593785.1 Cabassous unicinctus
AGAATGCATCCCAATCACCATTGAAAAAATATCTATATAGGACTTAAAAAAAAAAAAAACAGAACCTAGTAAGACAATACAAGCACTTATACGTAAGGCTATTGATTCAGAAAAGCAAACATCGGAAGAAGTGATCCTCAAAATTTGAGACACATCACAGAAATATTGATGGATCACATTAACTTCTGTAAAGGGAAGCCTGAACATGATACCTGTGTGGATGTCAGAATATACCAACCCAGTTGACCATGAGCCACCAGCTGCCTGTGTGCACACACATGGGGTGATGGCAAGCCCATAGTGCAGAGGGTGGCAAATGGCAAAATAGTCATCATAGGACATCACCACAAGGAAGGCCAGCTGTGTATCTATAAACAATTTAAACAGATAAATCTGAAAGGCACATGCAGGAAGAAATATCATCTTATTGCCTCTCATAGAATTAACAGTCATTTTGGGAAGAGTAACTGAAATAAGGCAAAGATCTATGAATGACAAATTTCCAATAAAGAAATACATTTGAGTGTGTTGATGTGGATTAATTACAATGGCTGTAAATAGTTAAAAGAGTTCCAGTCAGGGCTCCAAGGATAAATCACTAAAAACATCAGACCTTGCAAGATTTGGAGCTCCCGGGAACTTGTGATATCCATGGTTTTTTGTTTCAGGAAAAATTTATGGTAAAATTATTGAAAAGTCTAAATAATTTATAATTCAATATTATATCTATGGAAAATTAGGAATAATAATTGATGTAATTTAAATAATTATTTAAGTTATTAAAACTAATAAATCCCTTATATTTTAATGCAGTAATGCATTTTTAAAATATGTTATTTCCCAAAGCCAAAGAAATTATTTAGGAGAGGCATTATTTTATCATTTTGAAAATCTCTTTGATCATATCTTACTGGAAGATAGCTGAATTTCCATAATTATTTCATGTATTCTACTGCAAAATGTTTTTTTTGGTTGATAAGTGTGAAGAAACTATGACCTTACACTGTTATATGGGTAGAAAACTTTAGGGGTATTAGATTATTAATTTATATAGTTGTTCATATACTTCTTTAATACTAATATTCTACACCAAATCTCAACAAGTTGTGACTTCTTAAAGAATAGTTCCAATTTGGAAAATTAAAAATTAGTGAATTTTTCTTATTTTTTTTATTTGAAGCCATTATTTATTCAGCAATTTGATTAGGTTCAAACAGTCATGATTTTGTGAAATCAAGTACTGTTCATCTTGAAAATATTGATTCACAGATCTTACAAATATGACATATATCATTTTACCATTACAAAACATATTAATATCACAAACAAACCTAACAGTCAGGAATTTTAAGAATTGGGAAGCTGTAAATTTACCTAGAAGAAATAAATTTTCCTTAATTTCTCATTTTCACTTGAAATTCAAATTTTATCATTAGGAAATACTTTTGATAGTTCTTTACTTTATATTCAATATATTATTAAGCAGTTGTAGGTATGTGACTAAATAATACAGAAAATATAGCTACTATTTATATCCCCAACCAATACAATTTCCCCTAATATTGACATAGTGTATTAATATGATCCCTGTTACAATTGGTGAAAGAATATTACTATAATTATTTTATGATCTATAGTACTTAAATTTCCTTATTGTTCACTCTTTGTATTGTATAGTTCTGTAAATGTTTTTAGATTCTGATAACATTTATATGGACTGAATTTTCCCATTTTAAAACCTTTCACATGTACATTTCAGTGGTTTAATTACATTCAGAATGATGTGTTATATAACCACTATCCAATACCAAAATTTTCCATCACGCTAAACAGAAACTCTGTTTCAAGTGAGCATTAACTCTCCTTTCCCTATCTGGTCACTGTTAACTTATATTCTATTTTATAACTTTATGAGTTTGTTCATTCTCATTATTTCATAAGTGTGAGTTCATACAATATTTGTATCTTCTTTATGGCTTTATGGCTTTTTTCACTGAATATATCTTCAATGTTCATCCATGTTGCAGCATGTATCAGTCCTTCATTCCTTTATATTTCCTTAGATGTATACCACATGCTGTTCATCCATTCATTGGTTAATGGACACTTGTTTTTCTTCCATCTTTTGCCAATTGTGAATAATGCTACTATGAATATTGGTGTGCAAAGAGCTGTCTTTATCCCTGCTTCCAATTTTTTCGGATATTTATCTCAAAATGAGATTTCTGTGTCATATGGTAATTCTATACTTAACTTTCTGAGGAAAAGTCAAACTGTTTTGCACAGTGGTCACTCAATTTTACTTTCCCAATAAGAATTGCCTAGAGATCCTTTTTCTCTATGTCATCTCCAATACATCATATTGTTAGTGGAATGCTGTGGGTTCTAGATGTGGGCATCTAGTTTCTTAGCTATGTCACATAAAAGAATTTAAGGACATCCCATAGGGTAAGCAAGGAAGTAAAGAGTTCATTATGAAATGAGGAAACTAGAATGAGATAAGTATACTGACTAAGACATGGTTTGTTTGCATACTAAGGAGTGAGATACTCATGTAGGGCCCTGGGATAGGCCTTTTAAGACCTTTCCTCTTCCCCTTTAGTAATATTGGGGAGATGTCTGAGCTGTTCTTTTATTTAGAATATATTATTTTATTTTTTCTAAGAGATACTATATATTACATAAAATGTTACCTAAAATATATGGGATTTCCATATTCCCACTCCCCACACCTCCCACTTTCCCCACATTAACAACTTCTTTCATTAGTGTGGTACACTCATTGTAATTGATGAACACATTTTGGAACATTGCCACTAATGATGGATTATATCTTATATTGTAGTTTATACTCTCTCCCACTCAATTCTGTAGGTTATGGCAGGATAAATAATGGCCTTTATCTGTCATTGAAATGTCATTCAGAAAAATTCCAAGTCCTGAAAGTGCCCCCATATTACACTACTTTTCCCCTCTCCTTGCCTTCAGTACCTCCAGTGGCCACTGTCTATACATCAATGATATAATTTCTTCCATTGCTAGATTCAAAATAAATGTAAAGTATAATACCAGTAAGTCCACTCTAGTCCATATTTTATTCCCCAATCCTGAGGATTCAGGGATGGTGATGCCTACTCTACATCTAATTGAGAGGGAGCTTTGATCCCTTATGATTGATAGATGAGACTCACTTGCTTGCAGTTGTAGATGTTCTTGGTTTCTTGGTATGATGGTTGTCCTTCCTTACCTCCTTGTTAGTTGTTCTGAGTGAGTCCAATGAACTGGAGAGTAGGTGATGCAACTCTGCTGAGGCTCAGAACCCAGCTGGCACATGGAAAGCCCAAAGATTCAAGTCTTTTGGGTGTATACCTACCAATGCCAACACCAAATATAGATTCACACAGAATGGACAAAAGAGGCATGTGTAGAGAAGTCACAACTGGGTCTAACTCGGGTGCCCAAACTCCAAAGTAGGGCACAGTGGTAAGGCATCAAACTCCAGAGCTATCTGCCTTGACCTCAGGACATGGGTGTCTCCAGAGCCCTCAGTCACCCCATTTTTTGGGGTAGAATCTATTTAGGAAGTCTATGTGATCCCACTGAGATGTGCATAATCATTATCTGTGATGACCTCCTGACTCATCTTGAAGTCTCTCAGCCATATAAACTCATTTGTCTTTACCTTTTCTCCCTTTTATTCAAGGTCTTTTTCCAGTTGTACTGCTAGCTGGTGTTGGTTAATAATCCCTCAGTCCCATGGAAGCTCATCCCCAGGAGTTATGTCCCATACTGGGAGAAGGCAATGCATTTATATGCTGAATTTGGCTTAGAGAGAGGCCACATTTGAGCAACATGGAGGCTTTCATGAGGTAACTCTTAGGCACCCCATAACACTAGATTAAGTTGAATTTCAAGAGCAAAGGCTCATAAGCATAGTTTTCAATATCAAGGGTCCATCAATGGACCATCTTTCTTCACCAGTCATTGCCACTCTATTCGGGGGATTGTTGCTTTTCCATTAGAGAATGTGGCAGAGGTCCCCAGGATGGAAATTCAATACTCTTTCAGTGATTGTATGAATTTCTACCCACTGTGACAATGCCCCGTGATCATTTGTACACATTTATATAGCTTATATGTATGACCTGGTGGACTTCCTCCCATGAATCCCCCATCACTGATACCCCACACGAATGGTCCTTCGCTGCCACAGTTTTAACCCTTCTGTAGTCCAAAAGTTCTTCAAAAATGAAGTGAAGATTATCACCAAATACAATTAATAGGAAAATGAAATAAAAATGATATTAACATAAGAAATAAAATACATAATAACTTAGGAAAACTAAAAATAAATTAAAATTTAAAATGGGGTATTAAAAATATTGAAAAATATTAAATTTTTTTGACATTTTGCCTTTCCTCACTGTAAAATCTGTTGTCCTGTATGTACAGTGGCATTTTCTTTCATTTCTTTCCCAATGTCTTATTTTTTTTTCATTTTGTCTTCCAAGAAGTTTTAGGTCACCGTAAGTTCATATACAAAATATAGGGGACTCCCATATACCGAACATCCACCCCCTTTTCCACATTCCCATATTTATAACCTTTTTATGAGTGGATGCTACATTGGTTACAATTGATGTACAAAAATTGAAACACATCTACTAACCATGGTCAATGGTTTACATTATGGTTTACATTTTAGACTACACACTTTTATAAATTTTTACTGAAATTTAACTTGGAATGTATCCAACATTGTGATATCATTCAGAACACTTCCATTGCCCACTAAATACCCCCTCTTCCATCTATTCTATTCCTCCTTCCCCCTACCCACTGGGTCCAGGCTTTACTCCTTGAAGGACAAGATTTATAATTGCTTGCAACAGCAATGAGGACTTGGCACATTTGTCTGTCCTCCCCTTTTGGAAACCACCCATGTCATCAAAAGACACCCACCCCTCTGTTTGAGAACATGTCAGTCTCCCCATGATGGGAGTCCAACTCTTTACTACTCATTGTGTGCGTCTTCACACACTGAAACAACACACTAGGACAAAATGATCTCTCGTACATTCCTATAAGAATGTCCCAGGTGTGCCCTGTCCTGAATGCCCCCCATCCAACACCCAATACCTGTAAACCTCACTTGTCATATTGTCAAAAGAGCTGTCCCAACTTTGTAGTTTCAACCAAATAACCCCAATCCTCAGTGTTCACCTTCGCCCTCTCCCAAACCTCCTCCCAGTTCCATGGATCATCCATCCTACCCTCTCCATCCTATCCCCTGTCAAACTTGCACTGCCTAACCCAGTAGTATCACTACACCCCTGTCATATCCCTTCACTGCATAACTACTCACTTCAACCTTATCATAGATTTTGTCCATATGGGTGTTCACTCACAAGCTTTTCCCTTTCTATTTCCTATAAACCTATCTTCCAGATTCTAGTGCTCAGATTCCTCTCAATTTGCTTAATTCATATCAGAGAGGTCATGTAATATTTGTACTTCAATGTCTGGCTTACTTCACTCAACTTAAGATCCTCAAGTTTCATCCATGTTATCCCGTGTGTTAGTGCTGTATTCCTTGTTACAGCTGAGTAATATTCCATTATATGTATATACTATATTTTGTTTATCCATTCATCAGTTGATGGGCAATAGGGTTTAATCCAACTTTTGACAATAGTGAATAATGTTGCTATGGATATTGGTGTGCATATACCTCTTCATGTTCTTGCATTCAATTCTTCTGGGTATATACTCAGCAATGGAATTGCAGGATCATATAGAAGATCTAAATTAGTTTTTTGAGGAGCTGCAAAACTGTCCTCCACAATGGTTGGAATATTCTACATTCCCACCAGCAGTGGATGAGGGTTCCCTTTCTTCCACATCCTCTCCAATACTTGTAGTCCTCATGTTTAGAATGACAACCAGTCTAATGTGTGTAAAATGGTATCTCATCATAGTTTTGATTTGCATTTCCCTAATAGCTAGTGATGTTGAGCATCTTTTCCTGTACATTTTAGACATTTGTATTTCTTCTTTGGAGAAGTGTATATTCAAATCACTTACCCACTTTAAAAATGAGCTGTCTTTTTATTTTTGAGATATAGGATTCCTTTATATATGCTGAATATTAGGCTCTTATCAGATCTATGGTTACCAAATATTTTCTCCCATTGGATTAGCTGTCTTTTCACTTTATTGACAAACTATTTGAGGTGTAAAAGTTTTAAATTTGGGGAGTTGCCATTTATCTAATTTTTCTTTTGCTGCCGTGCTTTGGGTGTGAAGTTCATGAAGCCATTTCCTATTACAAGTTCCTGTAGATGCTTCCCTACATTATCTGCCAAGGTATTTACGCTCTTGGGTCTTATATTTAGATATTTGATCTATCTTCAGTTGATTTTTGTATAAGGTGTGAGATGTTCTTCTCTCATTTTTTTTGGATTTGGATATCCAGTTCTCCAAGGACATTTGTTGAAGAGGCCATTCTCTCCTAGTTTAGTGGGTTGCTGGCCTTGTCAAATATCATATGACTCTATATATGAGGATCTATATCAGGACTCTCAATTCAGTTCCATTCAGTATTCAGTATGCCTATCCTTGTGCCAATACATTGTTCTTTTGGCCACTATAGCTTTATAATTTGTTTAAAGCCAGGTAGTGTGATTTCTCCAATTACAATTTTCTTTTTCAATGTCTTCAGCTGTTCAGGGTATAGCCTTTCAAAATAAATTTCATAGTTAGTTTTTCCAATTTTGTAAAAAAAAAATGCTGTGCTGATTTTTATTGGAATTGCATTAAATCTGTACATCAGTTTGGATAAGATAGACATCTTAATGATGTTTAGACTTCCCATCCATGAACAGGGACTATTCTTCCATTTATTTAAGTCTTCTTTAATTTCCTTTAAGAGTGTTTTCTAGGTTTAGGTGTATATGTCACTTACATCTTTAGTTAAATTTATTCCTATGTATTCGGATCTTTTAGTTGCTACTGTAAATGGGATGTTTTTCTTGATTTCCTCCTCAGATTGCTTATTATCAATGTACAGAAATGCTATGGATTTTTGTACATTGATCTTACAGCCTGTGACTATACTGAGCTCATTTATAAGCTCTAGAAGCTTTGTGGTAGATTTCTCAGGGCTTTCTATTTATAGGATCATGTCCTCTGCAAATAGTGAAATTTTGACTTCCTTTCCAATTTGGATGCCTTTTATATCTTTTTCTTGCCTATGTGCTTGAGCAAGTTCCTCTAACACAATGATAAATAGGAGTTGTAGTAGTGGGAATCCTTGTCTTGTTCTCCATCTTAGAGGGAACACTTTTAGGATTCCACCATTGTGTATGACATTAGCTGTGGGATTTTTAATATGTACTCTTTATCATTTTGAGATAGTTTCCTTCTATTCCTATATTTGCAGTGTTTTGTCAGGAAAAGGTGCTTTATTTTGTCAAATACATTTTCTGCTTCTATAGAGATGGTCATGTGATTTTTTTCTTTCAATCTGTTTATGTGGTGTATTATGTTGCTTGATTTTCTTATGTTGAACCATACTTGCATAGCAGGGCTGAAACCCACTTGACCTTGGTGTACAATTCATTTGATATGTTGTTGAACACGATTAGCAAGTATTTTGTTGAGGATTTTAGCATCTAGTTTCATTAGAGAGATTGGTCTGTAATTTTCTTTTCTAGAAGCATCTTTGCTTGTCTTTGGCATTAGGGTAATATTGGTATCATAGAATGAGTTAGGAAATGTGCCTTCCCCTTGTACTTTTTGGAAGAGTTTAAGCAGGATTTGTGTTAGTTCTTTCTGGAATGTTTGGTACAATTCAACTGTGAAGCCATCTGGTACTGATCTCTGCTTGTTTGGGAGGTTTTTGATGACTAATTCAATCTCGTTACTTATGATTTGTCTGTTGAGTTCATGAATTTATTCTTTCATCAGTGTAGGCTGCTTGTATGTTTCTGGGAATTTGTCTATTTCCTCTAAATTATCATTCTTGTTGGCATATAATTTTTTCAAAGTATCCCCTTATGATAATCTTTATTTCTATGGGATCAGTAGTGAAATCACCTTCCGCATTTCTTATATTGTGTATTTGTGTATTTATATGCTGAGTTTGGCTTAGAGAGAGCTTACATTTGAGAGACATGGAGGCTCTCAGGAGGTAACTCTTAGACACCTTACAACACTAGATTAAGTTACAATTTCAGGAGAAAAGACTCATAAGCATATACATCAATATCAAGGGCCCATCAATGGATCATCCTCTTTCATTAGTCATTGCCCTTTTACTTGGGGGATTGTTTCTGTTCCATTAGGGAATGTAGCAAATCTCCCCAGAATGGGAATTTAACACTCTTTCAATTACTTTTTGGTTCTACCCACTGTGGCAATGCCCTATGAACATTTGAACATATTTATATAACTTATATGTATGCCCAGGTGAACTTCCTCCCATGAATCCCCAATCACTGACACCCCACACCAATGTCTTCCCCTGTCACAGTTGTATGCCTTCTGTGGTCCAAAACTTCTTTAAAAATGAAGCCAAGAATATCATCAAATACAATTAATAGGAAAATGAAATAATAATGTTAGATTTAAACATAAGAAATAAAATACATAATAATTTAGGAAAACTAAAACTAAAATAAAATAAAGAATATAAAATATGGGCTAGTAAAAGAAAATTGAAAAGTATTAAAAAAATTTTTTTTTACATTTTCCCTTTCATCACTGAATATCTTTTGTCCTGTACATGCAGTGGCAATTTCTTCCATTACTTCCCCAGTGCCTTACTTTT
Organism: Cabassous unicinctus; assembly: GCA_029593785.1. Lineage (NCBI taxonomy): Eukaryota > Metazoa > Chordata > Mammalia > Cingulata > Chlamyphoridae > Cabassous > Cabassous unicinctus. Next base: position 8,831 of record JAQZBX010095290.1, read on the forward strand.
TTCATTTTGTCTTCAAAGAAGTTTTAGGTCACAGTAAAGTCACATACAGAATATAAGGGCTTGTGGGAGAGTCTACAGCTGCAAACAAGAAAGTACCATCCTTCAACCATAAGGGATCAAAACCATCTCTCAATTTGAGGTAGAGTGGACAACACCATCCCAGAATACTAATGATTGTGGAATAAAATGTGGACTACAGTGGTCTTACTGGTATTCTACTAAAGACTGATTGAGATTCTAGCAATGGAAGAAATTATATCATTGATGTGGAGACAGTGTCCAGTGGTGGTGCTGAAGGTATGCAAAGGATGAAAGGCATGTAATATGGGGCATTCTCAGGACATTGAATTGTCCTGAATGACATTGAAATGACAGATACAAGCCATTATATATCCTTCCATAACCTACAGAATTGAGTAAGAGAGAGTGTAAATTACAATGTAAACTGCAATCCATGCTTAGTGGCAATGCTCCAATATGTCTTTTTCAAATGCAATGAATGCCCCGCAATAATGAAAGAAGTTGTTAATGTGGGGCAAAGTGGGAGTTGTGTGGAGTAGGGCATATGAGAAACTGTTATATATTTTTATGTAACATTTTATGTAATCTAAGTATCTTTTAAAAATAATTAAAAAATAATAAAATAGTTTTGCATTTAAAATTTTTTTTGTCTGATGTTAGTGTAGTTATTCTCACACTTTTTGGATGTTGTTTGCTTGCAAAAATTGTTTTCCAGCCATTCACTTTCAGCTTCCTTGAATCCCTGGGTCTAAGATGAGTCTCTTGTAGACAGCATATAGATGGGTCATATTTCCTTATCCATTCTGCCAATCTGTGTTTCTTGACTGGTGAGTATATTCCATTAACATTCAGTGTTTTAATGTTAAGGAATTATTTACATTAGCCATATTTTCTGTGGGTTCATGTATGTCATATGTTGTTTCTATTTCTCTTTTTGTTTTTTATTTATTTTTTCCTAACATTTTCTCCAACTCTCTCTCTCTCCTGTTTTTTTCCTTTCAATATGCAGGACTTCAGTTAGTATTTCTTGAAGGCAGTTTTTATTGGTATGCTCTCTTAATTTTTCTTTATCTGTGAATATTTTCAATTCTCCATCATTTTTTGAATGCCTTCTTTGCTGGATAGAGAATTCTTGACTGGACGGTTTTTTCTTTTAGTGCCTTGACTATGTCATACCACTGCCTTCTTGCCTCCATGTTTCCAGAGGAGAGATCAGCACTAAATCTTATTGAGCTTCCTATGTATGTCATGGTTTTCTTTTTTCTTCCTGCTTTCAGTGTTCTCTCTTTGTCTTGATATTGAAACATTTGGCAAGCATGTGTTTTGGAGGATTCCTGTTTTGATTTCTATTGTTTGGTGTTGCACTGTGCTTCCCAGACATTTATGTCCATCTCCCTCAATAAGCTTGGGAAGTTTAGAACTATTATTTCTTCCAGCTCTCCTTCTGTCCCCTTTCACTTCTCTTCTCCCTCTGGGATGCCTATAATGGGTGTGTTTGTGTGTTTTGTGTTGTTCAGATCCCTAAATCACTGCAGGAATTTTTCTATCTTGTATCTATCTGTTCTACTATCTGTTTCAATAAAATGTACTGTCTTCCACATCACTAATTCTTTCCTTTGGCTGTTCAAATCTGCTGTTATGTGCCTCCAGTGTATTTTTGATTTCTTGGATTGTGACTTTCATCATTATCATATCCAATATCTTTTTATGTATGTTTACAATTTCTTCAGTATGTTCTCCCAATGTCTTCTTAATATCTTTAATCTCTTACTTTATTTCATTAAGTCAGTTCATGATACTTGTTTGGACATTTCTGATTAGTTGTTCCTTTTTCTGCATCTCCTCCTTGTTTTGAGTTTGTTCATTGGGCTGGGTCATGTCTTCCTGTTTCTTAGTATGGTTTATACTTTTTTGTTGCTGTTTATGCATCTCTTTATCTTGATGGGTTTATTCAGTTGATTACTTACTATCTCTAATCTGGGATTTTGTTTAGTTGTTGTTTTTGTGTATGTGGTAAGTTTTCTATTTTGACGCTCCTCTTATTATATTTCCTTGCTGCTGTCTATATTCTAGTTTTCCCTTGGGCTTTTTAGCTCTTTGTCCAGTTCCCCTCAGATAGATGCCCTGAAGCTTCCTGCTCTGTGGGTTCTCAAAACAACTCACTCATGCAGAATTTTTCCCCTTCTCAGCCATTGTTTGTGAGAGAGTTGGTTACTGCTCACTTACACTGATACCATCTTGCCAAGAAAACCCCAAGATCTTTTTGTTTCTGTTTGATTTCCCCACCAGTTAGCTCTCAGGAGGCTAATGGTGAGGACCTGATTTGGAGTTATTGCAGCTTCACCTTGACCCCATAAAGAGCTCCAAATGGGACCTCATAGATAGTGTCTCAGGAGATTTTTTCCTCCTTTCTTATTAGCAGGGGGTTTCCAGGAAGGATCTCACAGTCATGTTCTCTGCCAGGTCTTAACTGTAACATGGCAGCCCTTTTCCCTGTATTGCTGTGTCTCATTTTTTTCCATTTTTTTTAGGAGCCATTCTAATTGGTGTAATTTGGTATCTCATTGTGGTTTTGTTTTACATACATGGAATAGATAATGATCTTGATCATCTTTTCATGTGCTGATTTTCCATTTGCATATATACTTTGGAGAAATATTTATTCACATATTTTGTCCATTTTTTAAAAAATCAGAGTACATTAAAGCAAATTAAAAGAATTATACACAATGATCAAGTGGAGTTTATCCTAGGAATGCAAAGGGGTTTCAACACAAGAAAATCAATTTGTGTAATAAACCACATTAATAAATTGAAGAAGAAAAACTACATGAACTTCTCAATTGATACAGAAAAGGCATTTGATAAAATGCAGCATCTTTTTTGATAAAAACTCTGCAAAAGTTAGGAATAGAAGGAAGCTTTTTCAACATGGGAAAGTGCATACATGAAACCTACAGCTAGCATTGTCCTCAATGGTAAATGACAGAAAGCTTTTCTGCTGACATCAGGAACAAGACAAGGATGCCCACTGTCACCATTATTATTTAAGAATTGTGTTAGAAGTTCTAGCTAGAGC